>JBAMDN010001469.1:0-129864 GCA_037074945.1 Tetracladium marchalianum
TATCAAGGACAACTCGCTCCAGACTCAGTCCGCTATTCTCCCAACTAAGGACGATGAAAAGGAGCGACCTTCAGACTCGATGAACTCGAAGTGTACACCCGTTCCAGCCTCTGCTGCTCCACTAAAACCCAGCAAGGCATTTTTAAACTCTTTGAGATCGCAGATTGCAGCGGCTCCAGCTCCTATCGTTCCAT
Organism: Tetracladium marchalianum; assembly: GCA_037074945.1. NCBI lineage: Eukaryota > Fungi > Ascomycota > Leotiomycetes > Helotiales > Tetracladium > Tetracladium marchalianum. The sequence goes on from JBAMDN010001469.1 coordinate 195, forward strand.
TAACTATCGAGGGCCTCCGTGATGCCACAGGCGAACCACGATCATCCTATCCCGATCCCAACAGTTTTGAGGACAAAGTTAGCGATGATGGCCTTCCGAATCCAAAAGAGAACATCCGCGCCACCCAAGGCCGTAACCCAGCTGATGATTTACTTGATTTTGATAACACTTGGGTCCCCGCTCGTAAGCTTTCCTAATGTGTGCTTTTGATGCCAGCAAATCTTGTAGCTAAGCCACGATCGATTGCTAATCTTTGTCTTCATTTTGTAGCTTGCGACTGGGAAACCAGAGGAGGTCATGATTATAGTTATGCCTCGGAATATATCAAGGAATGGTCTGGATGCCTACCCATTCCATCCACAACCGTCGATACATCCCGACCAGAATTTCTCACGGGTACCCACATCACTCGTGGAGATGCTCTATTGAAGGGACCAGTCCATACGGCAACTCATCCAAGTAAGAGAAATTTTCCCATCTCAATCACTAATTACTGACCAAGTACTGTAGCTATTGAACCCGAAACTAATGATAAGCGTGTCACGCAAACCGCTCAGTTAGAGTCAGAGCTCTTGGCAGAGACCTTGAAGCAAAAATATGCGAACGATCGACTTACAGTTCAACAATATGCACAGCGCCGAAAGGAGTTTGCTGAGCAACCTGAGGAAGTCAACGAGTTTTCCCCAAAAGTCGATATGTACCTCCGCCCCGCCACAGACAAGGACGTTGCCGGTATTGCTAAGATCTACAATTACTACATCAACAATTCCATTATTCCTGAAGATCAAGAAGATGTCACTGAGCATGACATCGGTTTTCTTCTTCAAGGCTGCATAACCAATAAATTGCCCTTCATCGTGGCTGTCAAGGGCAGCTGCCCTCCTGGCATTGACGCTCAAGGCCGAAAGCTCAAGAAGGTCGCTACCCCTCAACACGAGACTATCATCGGATTTACTTTTGCCCAATCTCAGGCTTTCGGATTTGGTGCTGCGACTTCTTTCAATGGACGTTCGCGTACTAACGCAAACTTGCACTTGTACGTTGCACATGACTTCAAGAGTCAGGGTGTTGGCCGTAATCTCCTCGATCGTCTCCTGCTCATTATCAACCCTGCCTATTCTTTCCGAGATGGAACCAAATGGATTGATCCTGATAACGACCAGCGATACCTCCCAAAAAATCCTGATCGGTGGCATCAATTGTTCTTCCACTTGCCCGTGGACGAGAAGGATGAGACTGAGTTCTCGAGGACCCGAGATTTCTTGGCCAAGTTCTTCTTCAGTTACGATCAAGAGGCGCGCTTTATCCATGCCGTGCGTACTTCAAAGAAGCATGGAAGCGCACGTTTCGTTGATCTTGCCACCTTCTCACGCACTTGCTTGCAAGAGAGCGGCTTTGGTCCCTTCATGTAATTCCTACGATAGTCATCGAACGCTCCCTGCTATTGCCTAGCATTTGGATTACGTCTTTCGCAGCCTTATCATACATTATAAACCATTTGAGATCCATCTATCCTGCCACTGAGATAGTTAACTTGACCCTCTTCAGCCTGGAAGCTGGTATCTGGAAATCATCTTGATTGGCTCGTCAATGCCCTCTCTGGGTGATTGCTGGCTTTAGTTTGGGGGTAGATTTCTTGCATTGGGCACAGAAAAGAAGACCTTTTTTGAAGGGTTAATTTCTTAGCCTTCATACTGCCCTTCCAGGAAAGAATCCTGGAGACATTCATACATTACGTATGGGTTGCATGCTCTGCAACCATTGATCGACTTTCATTCGCGTTGGACTTCAAGCTTTCCTTTCATAGATATTCATAAGTATACCAAAAAATAGAAGAAAAGTATTTTCTTCACTACTACATTGAATATTGACTTTGATCGCGATGTAAAAATAAGTACCACTTGGAGCATGCTCCGACGAAGAGGTTTTGCCATCGAGTAGGCATCTAACATGCTCTTGGAAGATTGTGGCCTCTATTTTGATACAGATAACATCCGTGTAAACTCCTTACTGATAATTTAATTTTGTGCGATGTTCTGTGTGAGAGTACGGCTCATGTCAGGAAAGTAGATCAGATCGTGTGCGAGGAATTGCTGATAAGCAAACACCCCTCCATTTTGTTCACCGCCCTGCACATGTGGTGGCAGAATTCTTCCCAAGAAAGTTTTTGACCTGCAAAATCTACAAAATTCCTCCAAACTTCCTTAGCAACAACCCGATTTTTTCACAATGGCTCCTTCCACCAAGAAAGCTGCAGAGGATGATTTCATCCTCACCCTCTCCGATAACGAAGATGACGGCGTCGATTTCAAGGAGGAAGAATTACCACCATCTCCCAAAATATCGTCTAAAAAGCGAAAGCGCGACTCGATAGCTGCGACGGTCGAGTCGAAGAAGAATAAGAAGGCGAAGAAGGGGAAGGGACAAAATAAGGAGGACGAAGGGGATGTAGAGGAAGAGGGAATTTGGGGTGCGAAAGATGAGGATGATGGAGCTATGGACTCGGAATTTGAGTTTGCGGTTGAAGAGGCTGAGGATAAGGGTTTGGGAGATGAGTTTGAGGGGTGGGGTTTTGAGGGTGCGAAAAAAGCCTATACTGCGAAGTCGGGGGATAAGAAAGCAGTTGACATTGATGAGATTATTGCGAGGAGGAGAGCAAAGCAAGAGAAGAGTGGCAAGCCAGCTGCGAAAGCCGCTGAGGTGGATGAGGGCAGCGAGGACGAGTCTGCAGGAGATGCTAACAATGAGGATGAGGATGTAGACGAATTGGTTCTAGAGGATGGAGACGATGAGTTTCTGGCTCCAGACGGGTTTGGAATGGGAGTTGGCTCAGATGAGGAGGAATCTGGCGACGAAAAAGAAGTCGGCTCGGACGAAGATATGGAAGAGGATGGCGAAGATGCAGCAGACAATTCTGATAATGACTCTGTTGCAAGCCCGGCACCACATCCAGATGATCTGGATATGGATGGATCCGACGTCGAAGACGATAATGATGAAGATCCAGAAGAGGCAGCTCGACGAGAGGCATTCTTCGCGCCGGAAGAGAAACCCAAGAAAGGAGCAAAACCAAATGCATACTCTTCTTTCCAGGGAATGTCACTCTCGAGACCGATTCTTCGAGGTCTTGCTGCTGTTGGATTCGCGAAACCCACTCCTATCCAAGCCAAAACTATACCAGTTGCCTTGCTTGGGAAGGATGTTGTCGGTGGTGCAGTGACAGGTTCCGGAAAGACTGGTGCATTTATTGTTCCTGTTCTAGAACGATTACTGTACAGACCGAAGAAAGTCCCTACCAGCAGAGTGGTCATTCTCATGCCAACTCGTGAATTAGCCATTCAATGTCACGCTGTTGCTACTAAGCTTGCAAGCCATACTGATATCAAGTTTTGTTTAGCAGTTGGTGGTTTGAGTCTCAAGGTACAAGAGGCAGAGCTGAGACTTCGTCCCGATGTTATCATTGCAACACCAGGTCGATTCATTGATCATATGCGCAATTCTCCAAGTTTCACTGTCGATACTCTGGAGATCTTGGTTTTGGATGAGGCTGATCGAATGTTGGAAGCTGGTTTCGCTGATGAACTCAACGAGATTTTGACTACAATCCCTAAGTCAAGACAAACCATGTTGTTCTCCGCCACTATGACTTCCTCCGTCGACAACCTCATTCGTGTTGGTCTCAATCGACCCGTCAGACTTCTCGTCGATTCCCAAAAGCAGACTGTCATGACTCTTGTACAAGAATTCATTCGTCTCCGTCCTGGAAGAGAAACGAAACGTATGGGCTACTTACTTTACTTGTGTGAGAAAGTATACACTGAACGAGTAATTGTTTTCTTCCGTCAGAAGAAGGAAGCTCACAGAGCACGAGTCATATTTGGATTGGTTGGTCTCAAAGCCACCGAGTTGCATGGTAGCATGAGCCAAGAACAAGTAAGAATCACCCTTCTCCTCAAAAACGATCAGGACTGACAATCTACAGCGTATCGCAAGCATGGAAGCCTTCCGCGACGGCAAAGCTTCATTCCTCTTAGCCACTGATCTCGCTTCCAGAGGTCTGGATATCAAAGGTGTTGACACAGTCATCAACTACGAAGCACCCCAATCCCATGAAATTTACCTCCACAGAGTTGGACGAACAGCTCGAGCCGGTCGTCAAGGTCGAGCATGCACTCTTGCAGCCGAAACCGATCGAAAAGTCGTCAAACAAGCCGTCAAGAGCGGTAAGAGCCAAGGAGCCAAGATCACCAGCCGAGTGATCGAAGCTTCTGAAGCCGATAAATATGCAGATAAAGTCACTGGTATGGAAGAGGAGATTGAGGAGATTCTCAAGGAAGAGAAGGAGGATAAGATTCTCTCTCAGGCGGAGATGGAAGTTAGGAAGGGAGAGAACATTATTATTCATGAAGATGAGATTAAGGGACGACCGAAGAGAACGTGGTTCGAGAGTGAGATGGATAAGACGGCGGCGAAGAAAGCTGGTCGTGCAGAGTTGAATGGAGTGAGTGCGACGAAGAAGAAGGGTGGGAAGATGAGTAATAAGGATAAGAAGAAGTTGGATGACAGCGAGGAGAGAAGGGAAGGAAAAGTGTGGAAGAAAGGAAGGGCCGAGAGAGATGGAAAAGGAGCAGTAGAAAACTTTAAGAAGGGGAAAAAGAAGAAGGCTGGGGGAAAGAAACTGATCAAGAAGTACATTCAGAAGAAATAGTGTAAATAGATATACGGTGTAGTAGAATGCTATTGGTGGTACCTTTGGCCTCCTTTCTCTGATTAAGCGAAGACATTCCGCTGAATCATACTTAGGTATGAGGTCCAAGGAGATAGGCTTGCTGGCCTTATGTCCAGATCCCGCTGAACATTGGATAGAATGCACTCGGCACAAACAGGTTTTCCTTTGCCCCCATCGTCCTCGCGGCTGGATACGCCCAGGCGGGCGCACTCCATACCAAAAACACCATAACCCACACGTACCCCACCAACTTCCTCCAAAGACTCCCTTCTCCACCTTTGCCGAATATTCTCGTCCAGATTTCTTGCACCCCGTCTTCCAACATGATTCCAAAAGCTTGAGTGCAGAAGAAACGGAGTGCTCCTGAGTCAGCCCAAGGAATGCCGCCTCCGTAATTAGACACGACGTGCATCAATCCCGAGTTGGAATACGCGAGAAATATTTTCAGGTACCTTGAGGTCACGGTCCCGCGAGACAGACGTAGAATGTCGTGGGTTATGAACTCTGCCACGCCGGTTATGTTTAATCGGAGGCCTTGATGCCAGAATTTACTATTTTATGTGTTAGTTATGAAAAACTTGAGCTTCGTCATCACAAGACAGAAATAGGTAGGATTGGAAGCGAGAAAGAGTAAGAGAGAGAAACTTTCAAACTCACCCCCAGAAATTCCTGATGGTATAGCAGAGTGTGACCGATCCGAAAAATGGCTTCCAGAATTTGACATTTGCTCCGTCACCAGCGACAGCCATGAGAGCTCCAATGGAATAAAAGAAGTTCAGGAACATGTACGAGTTCACCCACCAGGCTGCAGTAGTTCTCACTCGCACCAGCAGTTCTGCACGGGTGACATCGCCGAGACGACTGAAGAAAGGGACATATTCCGGCGCGAGCAACGGCAGGCGGTTGCCTTGCGTGTCAACGCATATATTCCATCTGTTGTAATAATTGCCTACCCAGAGGATCGTAGCCCATACGATATAGCTAGTGAGAAATTTGGACCGGCTAGGCATGTAGGATGGGTCCCTTTCATCAAAGTGAGGAACATTTGCTGCTTCCTTGGTGGTACCGCAATGTCTTGGCGCCCCAGTGACTTTGTTACCCCATTCCCAACGAGACATTGGGTTATGAATTTGCTTTTCCTTGCTCTCTTTCCCCTTCTTGCCATTCGTCTCTTGACCACGCTTTTCGTCGTCGTCTTTCTTGGGATCAATGATGAAGGAATCTTCCTCGTAATTCCATTGTCGGTATATCAGTCGATCGAATATCACGTTAATCAATGATATGAATGTGGCACAAAGGGTATGACCGGGAAAGCCTGTCGTCTTGACATGGTCTTGAAAGGTTGTGACTGCGATGTAACTGATCCCAGAGCATACAACAAAGGTGAGGTAGCGGATAGGCGAATTCTTTCCTGTGTAGGCTGCGGTCGCTGTAGTGATGAGATACGCAATGATGAAAAGAGGGACAGGGTGAAGTAGTTGAAACATCGCGGCGACCACCACTATCAGGACTAGTAAATAGTTTTGGTTGAAGTATGAAAAAGGTGTTAACGAAGAAAGAATGAAAGACCCTTTAAAGGTTCCGGACACGAATAGAAGCGGCTGGTATGTTACAATGCCAAGAGTCACATCCAATGTCTATTGGTAGAAGGTGCGAGCGGATAGCGAACGAAGATGAAGCAGAATTCCGATTCGAAACTCAAAAACCGAATTAGCGCTTACGTCAAGGTGAGATTTACGCAAAATCTATCTCGTCAGGAAAGGGACGGTAGTGACTAGGGTCGAGCAGGGATCCAAGTGTATCCCCAAAAAGTTGACCCTGGTAAAATCCTAAGCGAGAGGGGAGAGCGACATCTCCCTGTTGGATATGTCCCTGTATACTTATTGACAGCATTTTATATCCGTGTACTGAGTATAACGTATTAACAATCCATCAGTAAGTATCTAAATAATATGAGTAGTATTGCTGTTGTTGTAATCTCAAAAGAGCATCATTAAGCCCGGTAGAAGAGAACGAAAGATGATTACGCGGCTTTCTCACCTCTCTCACTGCTCTTCTCTTGTCTTGACATGAACGGTCCTATACTAGTTCCGGCAATAACCCATAGGCTATGTGTACTGATACGAAGAAAAGCCATATTTTACGAGGCGTGCCCCTGGCTTGTGTGGAATGCAAGTTTATTATTTCAACATGAACATCATAGATTCACAGTGATGGCAATCAAACCAATTAGATGTGCTGCCTGGACTATGGATAAGCTAATCCCGAGCAGGTAGTAGTAACGACTTTACTGCTAAGTCATCTTGCCGCACCCACGAGTAGCCAGGAGACAGCAATTTAGTGGGTTGTAAATGGTGGGGCTCGACAGATCATGATCAGGGCATTATTTATGTGGGAACTTAGTATAATGTATCTGACCTTTTGACTTGCTATAGTCATTTCTGTAGAGCTCAAGCATTCGTATGCTAGATACTTGATAACCAATCGAGTGAACGAAGAGTGGCAGCCTCGCCACAAGGTACATCGGAAGCTGGTTCTGCCGAAGCTGGTAAATGGCTCTGGCATTCTAATTGTTTTCACAGAGCGAGGTGATAGACCTCTCCGAATAAATTAATCCGAAGTACTGTGTCGGAGTCTGGTTACTCTCAAGGGGTCAACCAGGATTTGGCTTCGGTTGTGCCACCCTTTGTTGTGGTTGTAAAGTTAAGCGAGCAGGCTGCCAATGAACGAAGTTGACCAAAGCCAAGAATGTAACTCTAGGGAGGTATACAACAAAGGGAAGTTACGAACTTGCGGACCATGCTGTACAATGTTCTCGTAGTAGTGTCAAACGAAACTCAAAATGCATCTTGATTCGATACACCGGTTTTGTAGAGACTGTCAAGGAGTGATGACTGGAGGTACTGGTACTCATAAACGTTCTTTGCAATTAGCCTTTGATAGGCCACATAAATTCGCTTTTGATAACGATAACAAATGTCTAGGCAAAACACTATATCTACTCAATTTCATACATCTATCAAAGGTGCCACAGGCGGGTTAACTTGACCAGGTCCAGCCTCCGGCTGTTGACCTTCCTGTGCCTCTACATTCCCGGGCTGAGCGTTCGCCTCGGCATTTGCTTCAGTTTCAGTGTTTGCTTCGGCCTCAGCAACAGCTGCTGCAGCATCGATACGTCGCTGTCTCTCGTTCGCTTCTGCTTCCCGAGCAGCAATATGCCTCTCGCCTACACCAGGAATTAAACTTGCTACGAACAGAAGCAAAGAATGTTCAATTCGACGCATATGCCTGAAAAGCCATCCTTGCTGTTGTCGACGCTGCTCAAGAATACGTGCTGCTAGCTCGTGTGGTTGAGGTTCTCCACCTCTTCGTTCTTGCGGTGCTCTATTTGTTGGCGGGGCGGGTCCAACTTGAGGAATGGGTGCTGCATTTTGAGCAGGAACCAAAGCCGCATCTGGACCCGCCAGCGGAATCAAAGCCTCAAGATGAGCTCTGATGGGTGCCCAAAGATCGCGTGCAATTCCATTGAAGATACCAGTCTGGGCAAGAAAAACAACAAAGGCAAGCCCACTCATCATCATCCATCTTGACCAGCTTGCATTGCCAGATGTGAAAAACCACACGAACCCAACCAAACGAATAACAAGCCAAAGTAAAGGCACTACTCTTGCACCAAGTGCTCCGGCTTGCGGATTGCCGTGCACTGCAGCATTGTGCAATACTGGATTCGCTTGTTCTTGGCGATTATGCCTTCGGTTGCCTCTTGCTGCCCTGTTGCGATATTCTGGTAGTCCCACAGGTCTTATTTCTTGAGGTTGACCTACTGGTCGGCTTGTTGGCTGTGCTGGTCGAGAGTAAAAAGTGTCTTGATTCGTGACCAGAAGAGCTCGAGGACCTGACGGCGAGGACAACAGGTAAACCGTAGGCGCACCAGAAGGATTCCGTAGTTGAGCAGCAGCTGATGTGGCACCAAGACTGGGAGGCAAATTGGTTGAGGAAGAAGTACCAAAACCCAGATGTGGAAATCTGATGTTGTCTGCTGGGTTGCCTGTCGGAGTATTTGAGCCAGTGGCAGCGGTTGGATGTCCCTGAACAACAGGAGGGTTTCCATAAATCGGGTTGGAAGCACTACGTTCCATTGGGTCCCGAGCTGGGCTCGCAAACCTCTGAGGTGACCTTGCAGCTCGCGCACGTGCTTGGACATGAGCCATGAGTTCTGGAATTGGATTGTGTGTATATCTGGCACCATTTACTAAGACATGGCCAGGCTCTACAGGGTGACCATGTTGATGCAGATGGTGAGTTGTAGTGTGAAAGTTTGTGCTTTCATGCACTATAGTGCGTTCGCCGTTTGGACCGACCTCTTCTCGTGTATAAGTTACTACTCTGTCAGGTTGGAGGTTTGGGCTGGATCTTCCAGAGAATGAAGGCTGTCCATACGCAGATTGAGTACCCTGAACACCTTGTCTGCCTTCAGCTGCTCGTTCTCGCTGCTGTTGATTGATCAACGCTTGGACTGAACTTGGCATATGGTGTGGATGTCTTTGGGGTGCGTTTGCAGGGACTTGTGGAGGTGGAGGCATTCGATCCGTCGGAATTCCATTTGCGTTCAGGGTTGCTCGGAATGTTTGGTCAAAGGCGCCTAGTTGCCGAGCAAGACGTTCCGTTTCTTGATTCATTTCATTGATCTGGCGCATAAGAGATTGGTTTGTCTGCTCAACATTGTGGATCACCGCCTCTCGCTGTGCATTTTGAAGCCCTGCGAGTAAGTGATTAGGTGTAACTCGAGGAGCCTGTAGTAGGTTTGGAGGTCCAGAGGGTGTTCGTGATACGGCAGGAGGGGCGCCGGGTGGAGAAGGTTGATCGTTTGCAGTTGGGCGAAGTACAAGATGAAGGGTTTGTGACTGTGGATGTTGAAGCTGAAAGAAGTCAGTCAGGCATTCTATGAATAGGAAAATAACCTACAGCTTCTACGCCAAATATATCTGCCATGGTATCCGCCTCATTTCCAAGCATTCGGCCACGATGGATCAGGCGTTGGTTCTCATCCGCTGGTCGCGAGGGCAAAACAGCGCGAATCTTCGCCTTCAACTCTTTGATATTTGTTGTTGCGGGCAGTTGTGAAAAGACCAGAGGTGCAGACACCCCAACAGATGGAGATACCACCTGTAAAGTGAAGTTCAATGGTTCTGGAAGTTCATCCTCTCTCGTTGGCGCAGATGCGGCGGTTCCATCTGTTGGTTGCGCCATTGTGGAAATAGCTACCTACTTACGTAGTTTGCCTCTCGAAATATCTCGTAAATTGTGTAGGTAGAGAAAACGTACGAAGATGTAAGCGAAGATGGAGAGTAGACTAAATAATAACTACATCAAAATCCAAGGACTGTGGACGGCCGATAAAAGTGCTGGTGTTGGTTGACATGGAATGAATAGATGTGTTCTCTAAAGGTATTACAGTAATCACCCAGCAAGCTCCCCTGCAGGCCCCTGCGAGGCGGTGGCAGAAACAAGACCGCCGTCAACGCCAAACGTCGTCTGGCAACTTTCAAATCATTCGTCATTCATGCGCCAACTCTTCCAATCTGTCCGATAGTTTTACTTTACATGTCAACAATAGCGTCTTCAAAATGGCTAGCAAGCCCTTATTAAAGTATGCGCGCCCGCAGATTGCACCCTCTAAACAAATCAAGCGCACTTCGGCGTTCTCTCCACAATCCTACTACCAAAGTCGCCTTCTCTCCTCCTCGAACAGACTCTACCAGCAGCGTCCAAAATACAAAGACTCCTTTGGCAGCCGTTTACGGAAGGCTCTGGGAGAGACAAAGATAAAATGGTATCCAATACCCGCAGCGATAGGCATTGGGTTTCTAGGATTGGGACAACTGTATCGTGTCAATGAGAGGGAGAAGTTGCGGTTGGCAGAGGAGGGGGATAATGGAATTGTGAATTATAAGGGGAATGGCAATGGCACAGATGAACTGGATTCAAGAGGTAGACCGAAGAAGAGGGAAAGGATAAGACCCACGGGCCCATGGTACGTTGGCGCAAAGTAGAGACCGACATTGTGCTAACATTCCCAGGCAAATCCAAATCATGTCGACACTTCCTCTGAAGGCCATTTCGAGAGTTTGGGGTAAGTTCAACGAACTGGAGATACCATACTACTTGCGTGTTCCTGGTTTTAAATTATATTCATGGATTTTTGGCGTCAAGTACTGAAACCGTACACCTTCCTCGAGGACGCAGCTGATTATTCTTAGTCTTTCGGAAGTATCAGAGCCCGATCTTCACGTATACCCTAATCTTGCGTCTTTCTTCTACCGAACATTAAAACCTGGAGCCCGACCTTTGGACCCCAACCAAAATGCACTTCTGTCTCCTTCAGATGGTCGAGTCCTCCAATTTGGAAAGATTGAGGCCGGAGAAGTTGAACAGGTCAAAGGCATGACGTACAGCCTGGATGCTCTTCTCGGAACGAACACATCGGGAACGAGCAAAAACCCCTCAGATCCTGCCAATATATTCTCAAAAAACACACCTAAACAAAGTACTGCAAGTTACAAGGACGGAAGTGAGGATATCATCAAGCAGGACGCTGAGTTCGCCACTGTCAATGGTATCACATACACCTTGCCAGATCTATTATCTGGCCCATCTCAAAAGAAAGGATTTAAAGCAGACGACGCTTCCACAAAACCAGAAGCCGCATCCGTGGCCGAAGCTTCAGCAGATCTCGCTCGGGGAGATAAACCATGGTATTCCCTCCTCACCTCCGAGCACAAGACCGAATTGTATTATATCGTAGTCTACCTCGCCCCAGGCGACTATCATCGCTTCCACTCGCCCACCGCCTGGGTAGCCGAGAAGCGAAGACATTTCGCCGGCGAACTTTACAGTGTCTCTCCATACCTTCAACGAACACTCCCTGGACTTTTCACACTCAACGAGAGAGTAGTCTTGCTCGGAAGATGGCGATGGGGATTCTTCTCTTTCACGCCCGTTGGAGCTACCAATGTCGGCTCTATCAAGATCAACTTCGATCGCGAATTGAGAACCAACTCCCTCACAACTGACACAGCGGCCGACCGAGCTGCTGAAGAAGCATCGGCGAGAGGTGAGCCATACAGTGGTTTTGCCGAGGCTACTTATGAAGCAGCAAGCCCAATTCTTCATGGTCACGCACTGAGAAGAGGTGAGGAAATGGGCGGATTCCAACTTGGAAGTACGGTGGTGTTAGTTTTTGAGGCACCGAAGGGACAGAGACCAAGTCTCGATGAAGGATGGATGGGAGACAAGACCAAGCGAAAGGGTGGGTGGAATTGGGCTGTGGAGAAGGGCCAGAAGGTCAAGATGGGAGAGGCGCTTGGGTGGGTTGATGAGAGTTGAGCCAGAAGAGGGGAAAGAAGAAAAGAGAAAGATACCACAAAAACACAACATGTAGAAATATCTGTGTTATAAAAAGAAGACTGTAGAAATATTGCAATGTATTTTGCTTTCCTATCATGACCTTCTCTGCTGGATCGTTTGGCCAAAACACAGTACCTCTTCTTGCTTGAAGGGTTTGCCAACCTAAAATGTGGCTGAAAGGCATGTTCGTCGACACATAGAAAGAAAACGCAGTGGGAATTCATAAGAGACAAGACTATGAAGATAGAGATGAAAAGGAAAGAGTGGTGATATTCTGGTTTTCAGAAAATTTTATTGATTAAATCTTTGTGCCCCCTTCCTGCTTTCCTTCATCCCAGGAACCTTTCCCGACCATGAACAGCTATAAAAAACTAAAATTCATCTATACTACCCCAATAAAAACGCCTACTGATGCAACTGACGATATTCCAAGGAAGGGGTATTTTTTTCTCTCATAACGAAGCTGAAAAAGAAACATATATATCCCAACCCAACTAAATCCACCATTGTCCCATTCCACCCACTAAACTAAATTGAGGCACTCATGTTTCCAATTGAGAAGAGCATTTACTTCTCGTAGAACCAGTACCTACAACCTGGGTTAGTGAATTGTTCTACTTGTAATCAAATAAGAGACTTACTCAGTAGCATACTGAACCTCAAAAGTAGCCGGCACACCGGCACAAGTAGCCGGGGGTTTTCCACCCGCAGTATTAATCCTGTACACCTCCTGCAAATTGCCAGTCGCCTGACTCTTAGTGAGTAACTTCAACCAAGCGACAGCACCAAAACCCTGATTCGCCTGTCCAACCACCGCACCAGTAGGAGCATTCACACTCGCATTCTTCGCGCAAGGAGCAACACCAAGCTTCTTAGCAGTGGTATCGAGATCGAAGATTGGTGTTCCTGAAGCGTCGAAGTAGTGATGACCGGAGACGACGAGATTGGAGGGGGTGAGAGACTTTTGCCAGGCGGATTTGAGCTCAAATTGGAGGGAGACTCCAGGGAGGATGGCGAGGAGGTCGGGGTAGGTGGCTGCCATGCAGGTTGCGTCGTAGAGGGTCGCGATGGCGCCGATGGCGACGGGGATGGCGGTTGTGTTGGTGGTGTCGCAAGTGTAGTTTTGAACTCCACGGCCGATGGCGACGTGTTTTAGTTTGAGGCCGAGGCCAACTGGTGGGAGTGGTGTTGGTGCTGGTGAGATGATAAGTTAGTTTTTGTTTTGTATTGTATTGTATTGTATTGTATTGTATTGTATTGTGTGATGGTGAGTGAGGCTTACAGGCTACGGGCATAACGGCTTTGGTGTAGTCACATACTGGTGCCGATGACATGCTCTTAAGGTTTTGAATCTTTGAACCCAAAAGCTTGAAGTAATCGGCGAGTATTGTCATGTCTGCTGGTGGCTGTGCAGCTGTGGCCGAGAAGGGGAGGGTTGGCACAGCCAAAGTGACAGCGCTCAGCGCGGAGAAAATCCAAACTTTTGCAAGCATGATGAAGAAAGGCGTAGGTATATATTAGTGAATGAGGTTGTATGAGGTCGTAGAATCGAGTAAACAATAAGAAATAGACGACAGATGAAATGAAATCAACGATTTAGCGAACAATAGAAAAAATATATAGATGATGAGGAGGTTGGAGGCGGGAGGGATGAGAGATGTAGATATAGAGATGAAGATGTGAGATAGGCGCACTGATAATGAAAGGAGGACTTGCATCGGGCTACATGAGGGGTCTTATACCAACCAAATCCATGTGGTTGTGGCCATCCTTAACCATCCACGAGCCGCTACCAGGCCCAAAATTGGTCGCGAAAGGCAAATGTTCATGGCAGCGGCTACGGGATCTAAAAACAGAGGAGTTCATTTTGATGATCCAAGCTCGTTCCGGACAGAGACCCGGGCACGCTGGTTGGCTGGCACTTTGGACATGGGCGTGCCCCCTTGTAGAGTTGTGCGCCTTCGCGGCCTCTCACGTTGTTGTGGATATGGCAAGCGAGGAAGCTTGGTCACTGAAGCGCGGCCAGAGCGTCTAAAGGTCTCACAGAATAGTTCCCCAAGCTTTCTAGCCGGCTAACGGTCGAATGAACATGGGAGATTGGATAAACTCGAGAGTGGAGGAGCGAGAAGCAGGGAAGCGAGCTTGCCTTTGACAAGTTGGGAGGGCACACGTACGTATGTAAAGTTGGTTAGTTGTATGTGAGTGTGGTGTGTTGGTAGAAGCTAACTGTCATCTAAGGCTTTCGCTTCTTGGTGAAGTTACTTGATGCTTTCCGGAGTTTGTTGACCGACATTGGATTGTGGAACGAAGTGGTCCTCTCTTTTCTTCCCCAACCGCTCGTGTACACTACTGTATGCAGTGCCATCTAAAGTATGCGGGAAATGACTTGGTGACCCGTAACCATTGACATTCTGACAAGAGAATCCATCGTTGTACAGAAACTGTACAGGCTGAATATCTGGCGGGTACATAATTCCTCTTCCTCCCAAGCAAGACGTGGCAGCGGCTCTACTTCTTGTCGATGATCCTTCAGCATCTAAACGCTTTCCAAGAAGTGCCTCGCTGTTTTCCGTAGACGCGTCAAAGCTTCCCGTCTCCTCGTTGGTCCATGCTAGTAACCAATCAATACCAGAAATGGCGCGGGTCTATTGATAGCAGCCGTGGAGATTGGTGGGCGCCTAAAGTATTTTGGGTGTGCAGGTTGGTGGAGTTGTGAAGTTGCGCAATTTTGAGTCGGATGGCTTCGGCTCGTTTCGCCAAGTTTGTTTCTGGTCCTCCTCGTCCAATCAACCCATGATCGGCAGAGATGTGCCGCTTCGAGAGGCCGGGGAGGTTGGGAATGTTGTGATTGGTTGGCCAAACGAAGTGTCAACAACAGACAAGTGTGTGCTTCGATGTGTTGAAGTGGAAGAGAAGTAGAAACTTGGGGAATTGGTAGTAGAGGGTAAAGCCGTTAGGTAGACGACTTAAAACCCAAGAAATTATCTCTTCTGGTTTTCTCAAGAAATATACCATCAAAATGCATCAGTTCCATCAAGCATCATCCATTGCTAACGCAACCGCGGCAAGATCTTCGCGTTCATGTACAGAGCCGCTGAAGATGCAAGATGGGCGATTTTGGAGGATCGAAGACAAGTGTTGAAGAAGTATTTGGTGCCGAAGAGATCTTGGTAACTACTGATCTTGAGAGGACTTACCTCGTATAAACTGAATGGGGTAGGTAGAGTGATCATTTATGCTGTATGTTGTGTGTAGAATTATTACCATTGGGATAGTGATGGAAGAGAAAGAGATCGACGAAAAATGCAGCTCTAAGATATTCTCAACAATGGGTGAGCTGCCGATTGGCGAACACCTTGAGTGTGTTGTATCAAGTACTTCGAGGGTGTGTCAATGGCGTGGGAAGAGCCACGCGAATCAGAGTTTCAGAGAACGAACAGCCTTTAACACTTCTCAAGTGATTACTGTACGATAGATAAATAAAATGTGCTGTATTCCAGAAAAAAGATGGCTCGACGACCTCTATTTTGTTGTGGTGGTGGTACACGACTACAGGATGCATCCATCTCATCATGATATCTTATCACTGAACGGCTCCTCATGCCATGTTCCATGCGAGGCCGCATCTCCCCCATTATTAAGATTTGCTGCCCCGGCCGCAGCGACCGCAGCTTGACTCAAATTACTCACATGTGACTCTACGTCTGTCGTCCCAAGCCAATACAAAGCAAAGAAAACCAAAAGATGCAAGGCCACACAATATCCTGCAAAGAGGTTTCGGCTGGTTCTTGTTGCTAGAACCATTCTCGTGATTGAGAATACTATACGTTCTGGGAGGCTCATACGTTTGTATGCCCTCGCTGATTCTCGCCCTCTAAATGCGGCGAACGGTGATATATTCGACTCGTACGCTGATCGATAGCGGTCTAAAGCCAATCCAGAAGATGTTGTATTTGATATTTGGATGGTAGATGGGTTTGGATTCGTGCCATGATATGAAGAAGATGTCGGTGCTCGGTTGTACGTCGAGACATATCTGGTCTTTTCATACAAGTTGAGATTGTCCTTTTGCAAAGATGCAACCTCCTGACGAAGTAAGGACACTTGTTGATGTGTTTCTGACAATTCGTTCTCCAATTGAGTGTTTCTCTTCTTGAACCTATCGCGCTGTGCAGTGATCATTGGTAAAATTCCAGAGCCACCTCCGACGGGTTCCCCAGACCGCAAGGCCTCCAAAGTCGTGTGGCCCAACGAGGCTTGAGATCTTGGGTCAAACCCAGAGATGATGGAAGATGTGGGTGAAATACGTCTATTTCGACCAATAGTGGACTGGGGATATCGACTTGGTGCCACCGATGCACCCGATGGGTACGCATTAGAGGTCTCGTGAACGTTTGCTAAGTCATTTTCCAAGGTCGAATTTAAATGCTGGGCCCTTTCTAGCTCAGAATTTGCCCTGGATAGATCATTCTGCATAGTTTGTAATCGGCTCTGTAGATCCTGATGAGAGACTCGAAGAATAGTCAATTCGTCACTCAATTTCTTGTTTCTTGCAAGTAGCAACTGCTCCAGCGTATCGCCCTTCGTTTTGGCGTTTGCGCCACTTTCCGTGTCATTCAAAGTATCTGGAACATCAACGTCGTCATCATCCCCTGTTGCAAACTCGATACTCTTCAAAACCTCCAGCTCTTGTTTGACGTCTTCGTAATCACTCCATTTCTGAATCTTCGATTTCAAAGTGTCTCTTTCCTCTCTGAGAAGGCCAATCTCTCTCTCTAACACCCTTAGTTTTCCATCCAGTTCTCGCTTTCTCGAGTCCCTCTCTACACGTGCAGCATCCAGTTTCCGAAGCAGAGAAGAATTCTCGGACCTGATCCGCATGTATCCTGGATCGTCCTCTAGGTTTAATTCGGGCTGGGTCTGAACATGAGATGCGGACAGTGCTAGTTCAACGCGAAGTTGTTCGTTTCGTGCTTCGACTTCTGCAAGTCTTAAGCTTGTTCGCTCAAGATCAGAATTGACCATATCTAGCTCCGCATTTGTGAAGTTGCCGCGGCCACCATCTGCGCTTTCTGGCTGCCCCAATCGCTGTGTCACCTCGTAGCTTGCCTTCAATTCGTTCAACAGTCTTTCTTGGCTTTCGGTCTTCTCCTCTAGCAGCTTCTCCTTCGCTTCCCAGTTGTCCTTCTTTTCCTCAAGGACAGCTGCCCATGACGTTTCGACATCCTTGACTTTGGTCTCCAATCCATCCTCAAGTGACTTTCGTGCTGTTCTCTCTGTTTCCAGTCTTGCTTCTGTCTCCTCTAATTGTGCTGTAAGTTTGCTGACTTGTTTCTGTAAATGTTCATTCTCCTCGGTGACTTTTGGGAGGGTATCTTCGGACAGGAGGAGTGAATCAACGGAGGCTTCGAGAAGAGGGTATGGATCAGGCGCTTCGGATAAAGAGGAGTAAACTTGTAGAAATGCCGAGTTTGTTGATTTCGAGTGATTCGCAAGGAGGTCGATAAACATCTGATAAGCTACATTTCATGAGCGTAAAGCTTTACCTTGGAGCGCATAGTCCTACCTTTCAACAATGACTTGACTTCCACAAGTTTGCCCGCATCGTCCAGCTTCCTGAAGTCCTTTGTCTTTTGCGCCAAATCCTTTCGTTGGACGGTGGAATCTCGTTGGTATTGTACAATCTCGGAAGCTGTGTTGTCCAATGTTGGGATCATGGATGTGAGATCAATATCTGGCCAGGTTAGACTTTACCTCCTACTCTACTTTTTTAACACTTACTTCGCCATGCCGAAATGGCCTTCTGAAATGAGTTATCTCCATGATGCAAAGCTTCTTGATTGTCCGTCGAAGCTTTTGAAGCTCCCGTTTGGCTGTCAGCCTTGGGCTCCGCGTCTGTGTCTGCCATTTTATCCTTGTTATTTCGAGAGAGTTTTCATCCGTTTTATAGCACACTTGCACACATGCTAGATGAATGTCTGCGAAAGTGAGCTTGTGGAGTTTGTGGTTGGGTGTAATTCCAAAGGGTGAGCCAGGAGACGAGCGACGAAGTGTCAACATGGGTTCCTGCAGCCGCGCCGGAACAACGGTTCTTCCAGCTGGAGCTTCTGGTTACAGGCCCATGATGACGGCGCAAGATGCGCAACACCTCTCTCGACAAACAAGTCTTGCCTGTGCCATGATCTCCTCATGAGCAGGAGACCCTACGAAAATGGAAGGAAAGGGGTCGCCAGATGCGCCGTCTACGAGGAAAAGGAAGCGGCCAATTCTAGAAACAGGCCCCTTCGTCCTCCGAACCCTGCTTCATGACCTCCCACTATCGGCAGAAGGCGACAGAGATGACATAGAGATTAATTGTGTAGAGGTCTTAGGTAAGTCCACTGGCGGAGATTAATCTGCATTTACTAACAAAAATAATACAGAACAAAACCTCTATGTTGGAACGTCTGCCTCCGAAATCCTCCACTTCGTCCAGATTCCCCCAGATCCCGCAGATCCGTCAGGAAAGCCTGTTTATATTCTAGCCTCGAGACTTCCTCCAGCATATCATGAGCCTCCAACTACAGCAAGGCCTGGTGTTCAACAAATTTTGCTTCTCCCAACGGTCAATAAAGCATGTATACTGTGCAATTGGACGGTCACGTTCTACTCCCTCCCGGAGCTCAGTCCTGTGTTTGGAACCACACAAATCAGGCCATGCAATTGGATTGGAGGTACGGATTTGAATATCGAAAATGGGAATGAAAAGCAGGGAAAGCCTTCGGTCACTGTTTTGGCTTCCTTGAATAAGAAAATTAGGGTTATCAAGATTAGTGAAGACCCACGCGCATTACGGGTGTGTTATGTCTCCATATCCTAGCAACGAAGCTGACTTTTAGACAATTGACTTCGCGGGAAGTACAATTTCTGTTCGGCGAGACTCTTTTGCCTGCGTTGCTGATGCGCGATCATATGCTCTTCTTGATGTCGATCGCCTACTGAAAATACCACTGTTTCCAATATCACCACTGGACGATGAAGAATCCAGCAATGTTGGTGGTCGAGTTGAGGATATATCTGGGAGCACAGCCGGAGGGCTGTCTAGAAGTACATCCTCTGCTCAAGCATATTCTGGGGGAGCGCAAGATGATCGAGGACATTCAAGAAGTACCAGCTTGGGAACCTTTATGACGGGGCCTGCACGAAGACCTGGGGTCCATCGGGCGACCAGTGGGGATCGCTCAGGTCGAGATACCCCAGAAGGGATTTTTCGAGATCCTTCACCTGCACCAGCTAGGAGTCCAGCAGGCCGTGACCCAAGTCCTAGTGCCAATAAACCTCTTCCCGCGCCTCCTGCAGAACCTGGAGCCGAGCAGCCTCCTCCTCCGCCAGTTGCTCCTGTGTATCTCAAGCCTCATATAGTATCACCGACTCCTCAGGAATTCTTGTTGGTCACTGGCACAGGACATCGGGATCCCGGTGTTGGCATGTTTATCAATCTGGAAGGAGACCCTACTCGATCTTCGGTGGAATTCGAATATTACCCGGAGGACATAGTAGTAGATGGAAGGGGCGTTGGTGTCGATCCAACTCCAGCAAACATCGATGAAGAGGAGGAAGGATATATACTTGCCTCAATGGAACGCCAGTTTGACGATGAACTGCGACACGGACTGGAGGTTCAGAGATGGGATCTGGATCGTGGCGAGGATTCGGCACCGACGAGTTGGTTAGAGGTACCAATTTCGTCAGATGAGGATACCCGGACTAGTAGAATAGGCTTACGGTCTGTGATGGAACCAGGAGACGTCTATTTCGATGAAGTAGTGGATAGACTTCAATTGAAACGCTTTTATCCTTTCGCCAAACGATCAATAGATACTTCGACTCTATCGCTTCACAGCCTGGACTCTCGGACGGCAACATCACTGAAGCAAGTGTCCGCAGAGAAGGAATTGTTTGAAGGCGCAGATTCTCCTCTCCCAGAAGGATGGGAGGATCAACGCAACGAAGAAGAGTTTCACATGGCACAGAGACTAGGTCACACGCGGACTCGGGTTGTGGCTTGGTCAGGCAAGAATATATGGTGGGTGGCGAGAAATCCGCTTGCTCTTCGATTGGATTCGGAATTGGTGATGGATGAAATCAAAGAGGGCCAGACAAACCCCTCTCTGGATAGAAGGAAAATCGTCGACTTACTAAGATCCTTGAGAGGAAGAGAAGCAAAGACGGAGACGGAGTTCTTGAGTTTGGGATACATTCGCCAGAGAGCTGGATTGCTCCTGTTCATTAGTTTCTTGGATGGGCTTGCAGACGAGCCTTCGGAAACAGAATACAAAATAGCCGAGGAGGCCATACTTGAAGGCGTTCTCGATCCACGAGTCATACTTGCAGTCATTCCTCTTCTAAGGAATGAAGTGATAGAGGGAAGATCTGGCATCTGGATACATGGAGGCGTGAAATACATTGCAGATAACTTCATCGCAAACGGACTGCCAAAGAGCCAGAAACTCTCGGAGGAAGATGAGATGTCAACACAAGTTCTGCATTTCCTACGACGATTCTTGGCTGCTTGCAGGAAAAAGAAAGGGCTTGGCAGTACTGTTTATGATGCCGAGGGCTTCAAAAGTGTTGATGCTGCCCTGCTCCTTGTTCTCCTACAGCTTGATAAAAGAATAGCTTCTGGCCCTGGTCCGGTCAAAGCCCGCTCTGTGAGAGCCGAGCTATATAATTTGGTGGACAATGGAGTTGATTGCTTCGGTCGAGCTATCTCACTGCTTGAATCCCACAACCGACTTTACGTTTTAAGTCGGCTTTACCAGAGTCGGAAAATGGCGGCAGAAGTTCTTGCAACATGGCGCAGAATCATAGAAGGGGAGAAAGATGAAGGGGGCGAATTTACAGACGGCGAACAGAAAGTTCGTGAATATCTTGCCGTCATCCGAAATGCTGCTCTTGTCCAGGAATATGGAGTCTGGCTTGCTGCCCGAAACCCCAAGCTTGGAGTTCAAACCTTTGCCGAGGATCGAAGCCAGGTTAAGTTTGAGCCTACCCAGGTTGTTCAGATCCTCCGAGATGGCGCACCTGGTGCAGTGAAGGAGTACCTCGAGTATTTGGTATTCAGCAAGAATCACGCCGAGTATATCAATGAGCTGATCTCATACTATCTCGATTTGGTTACGACTAAACTTGAGGAGTCCGAAGAAGCAAGGGGGATTTTGGCAAACACTTATGTGTCATATCGTGCTTTACAGCCACCGAAACCAACATATCGACAATTTATTACAGACAACACCGTTGACGAAGAGTGGTGGCACAGCCGTCTTCGGCTTCTACAGCTCCTAGGAGGTAGTCAAGGATCTGCATCTCAATATGATGTAGCTGCCATTCTTGAGCAGATTGCACCTTACACGAAAGAACTCGTGCCAGAGGTCATCATCCTCGATGGTCGACAATCCCGACACGATGAAGCTCTCCGCCTTTTGACTCATGGTCTTGGAGATTATGACACAGCAATCAACTATTGTCTCCTTGGAGGTTCCAGCATTTACCATCCGATATCCGGTACTGTGAGACGAGAAACTCTCCCAAGTCGAGAGCAGCAAGCTAAACTCTTTGGTGTGCTGCTCGCAGAGTTTCTTCTCATTGAAGATATCTCTGATCGTGTAGAACAAACTAGTAGCTTGCTCGAACGCTTTGGTGGTTGGTTTGAAGTTGGATATGTGTTGAATTTGATACCTGATTCGTGGTCAGTGGAATTGGTTTCCGGGTTTTTGGTAAGCGCATTAAGGAGAATTGTAAGGGAGAGGAGTGAGACAATGGTTGTCAAAGCTCTGAGCGGAGCAGAGAACTTGAAGGTTGCTGATGAGTTGATTGGGAGGATTGAGGACGTCGGGCCGGAGATTGAGACGGAGTCTTGAGATATCACAGTATGAGGAGCCTATATCTAAATAATGAAATTATAATGAACATGAGTAGACGTCTAACAGCAAGTCCGTGGTCGAGTTTTGGAAGTCGTTCTGGATTATGGGTCACGTGGTCGACGCGCTAACCTCAAATTTATTCGCGTCACTTCCAAATCCAATGTCAACAATCTGGCGAAGTCAATTGCCTCGTAATCATTATCAACAATCGAGCAAAAATATCTGAACTTCTACAACGGCACGGATAAATAACTACACAAGCTGTTCTATTGAGTTAATTCCAATACAATCACCGACAAACGTGCTCCAAGACCACTCCCATTCTTCACCCCACCAACCCCTCCAATGACGACGGCGCCAGCAGACATCGCCCTCCTAACAGAGCATCTCACCTACCGTCCCATAGTCAGTCCCTTCCCCTTCCACATCCCACACCAACGACTTACCTCTCCCTCATAGGCTCTAATAGACGACATCGTAAACAGCATCAATATCCTCTCCTTCCGCGCAACCGACGCCCTCGAACGCGGTCTCCTCTCCGCCCCACCATCCTCCCTCGGTCTCAAAGCCCCCTCTCTCCCACCCTCCACCAAACATGAGATTGAAAACGGCGTTCACCAACTCGAGACCCTGCTCGAAGCCAAAATCGACAAGAATTTCGATAAGCTCGAGATCTATGTGTTGAGGAACCTTTTGAGTGTGCCAGCCGAGGTGAGGAATTGGGTGAGATTAAGTCATTATGAGGGGGTTAGTTCTACGGCGGGGGCGAATGGAGGTAGGGAGGAGGGGCTGAATGCCGAGAGTGTGAGGGCGCAGAGGGAGAGGTTGAGGGAGATGTTGAAGTTAAGGGGATTGTTGTTGGAGGAGAGAAGGAGGAATGAAGATACAATTTCCAGCATTAAAGCTCTTCTCGGCCTTGCAGTTGATACGACAGCTGCGAAAATTGAACCGGGTACTGAAGTGGAAAGTACAGCAGCCAATGGGTCCGAGTTTGCATTTTTGAAAAATAAGGGCGAGTTGACGGGCGATGTGTCACACCCTGTTACGACTTCAACGGAGTTTGCGCTGTCGCAATTGCCGGCGCTGAAGAGTTTGTTTGGAAACTTGGGGGAGAGGTTGGAAGCGTTGGGGGATGCGAGGGGGGAAAGTGGTGGAAAAGAGGGTATGATGGGAGAGGAGGAGAAGAGTTGGAGGAGGGAGAGGGGGGAGTTTGTGGAAAAGGAGACGAGGAGGCATATTGAGAATGTGAGGGGGTTGGAGTTGGGGAATATGGGTGAGGTGAGAGATGGGGAGTGGCAGGGTGAGGGAAGGAAGTTAGGGAAAGTAGAGGTTGAAGATTTAGAGAGGGTCGTTGGAATGGTCACTGGTGGAGATTCTATGGATGAAGCTCCATGATGAGGTTATGATGTATTGTTTTCTCTGTTTTTATTTGGAGTTGGGGCTTGGGAAATACCAGGAGGTTATTCAGGATTTATATATTGAAAATATGATAAAGCACACTTTCGTAGCTTGTCAATGTGCACGTCTTCAAGTTCAGAATCGATAAAATAGATACCAGTGCATCAGATAAAGCTTCGGTCTTGAAAGAGTTATTTTTAAAAACTCGCTCTGGGGTTTTGTATAGAGTATCCATTATAGTTTAGAGGTGCTCTTTAGTTTTGCCGATTTTTGCTATGTGATTGTGACAGATTGGTAATTGTAAATTTTGTAAAATTCTTTCTAGGGGTGCAGTTCTTTCTGGGCTGTCGTTGCTCAACGATGGGACCACACAACTCGCCGCAAGGTCGCAAATAGTTCAACACTCTAACGTACTATCTTCGTTGGCGGCAGTTGTGAACTTGGAAGTTATAAATAGTCCCTCTGCAAATAACCCATTTTAGATTGCGCATCGCTCCGTTTTTTTATTGCACGTCGCGAGTTAAAAATAGTTCGTGATGGATGTGCTGCCCGCTGCCGTTCTAAATTAAGATATTTAAACTTCACCACGCCGAAATGAAAATCTGATTCTCACAGGTATAGGAATTGCATTCGTGTTGGGGTCGAGCTCTAAATCCTTCTCTCAAAGTTTATATTTACAATAATGCTGGTCTAAATTTATTGCTACACAATCTTGTACTGTACATCATCTAAGGTCACATACTTTACATCACACCTCATCCAACAACTCCAACTGCCTCGCCAAATTCCAAAATCCGGACTGTGAATAATGTGTGTCTTTGCCCGTATCAGAATCCGTAGGCAGTGAACCACCGTTCTCAAGAACCTTCTGGCTCACCACCGTCCGGGCAGTGTCCCATTCCCCGTTCCTCGTCAAGGCCAAGATCAACTCCTGCATGGCTTTCCATCCAACCCGACTAGTTGTATGGTCAACCTCTCTGTTCCTCTTTCGAATCTCCTCATAGACTGACATGGCTCTGACGGTGTCGCCAGCGCGGGAGTAGCCTTCGAGAATACGGTCCCAGAAGACGTAACTTAGACTTCTTTGGTTCATTTCGGAACGCTTGATGAGTTCGTCGACGGCGGCAAGATTGGGTGGTTGTTGATCGAAATGGAAAATGGCGATTTCAGTGTATTCGACCGAGTCGGGTTGAAGTCCTTGTTTCGCCATTCGTGCCATGACGGTGTTGACAACAGACAGGTCTGTGGAACCAGTTCTCATCATTCCTTCTAATAGCCCGTGTATGATGTGGCCGTACAGTCCCTTACTGACTTCCAGGTTCACAGCCTCCATTTCGTTGAAGATACCATCGATGGCGGCCTTTTGCTGTTCCGTGGTGTATTCTTGATCTGGGCGGAGGGTCTCATCGATCATGGTCACAAAGGTACCGGCATCTGCAGCGATACCAGCGACTTTCATCTCTTGAATGAGTTTTCTAGCTGCATCTGCTTCACCAGAGCGGATTAGGGGACGGAGGAGGGTGTTGTACGTGAAAGCTGTGGGCGCGATACCATATCGAGCAGCCCATGCCAACACCGGCCGAACACCATCCCTTTTGCCCTTTCGGATTAATGCGCTGATTGCCAGATTTACTGTCTCGATTGAAGGTTTGGCAACTCCTTTTACCATGCTTTCCTCCAACCGTAGAAGGTCTTCCAATATCAGCTTAGGGTGTTGAGTCTTGGCTTCAGCGAGCCAAACACGACCCATTTCGTCGAGAGCGCGTAACCCGTCGTCAACCTTCCAGCATTCAATCAAGCCGACGATCCGCGCTGTCCAGGAGTCTCGAGTAATTTTGACATTTAAACTCCGCATTTGATCCCAGATTCCATTGAGCGCTTTCACGTCTCTGGAAGCTCTACTACCTGACAGCATAGCGGACCAAGTCGTAGGATCCGGGACGATCTTGTTCTTAACCATGCAATTCCAGACCTCAATTGCCCGGCCCGGTAGCCGAAGTGCCATGTATGCCCAAATGAACTTGTTAAACAGAAATTTGGTCAATATACCACCGCTCTGGCTCTGCTTGGTCTTGTCTGAGGTTGCCTGTATGGGCCATTGACTGGCCATATCCCATAGTTTATCAGTCTGACTGGCATCCTGTTCCCGTACTGACTTGTCTATCTTCGCTCGCATCGATTGGATGCTAACTTGTATTCGCTTCTCTACCGGATGGCGATATTCTATTTCTTCCGCCTCTCTCTGCTCTTGCTCGAGTCTCTCTTTTGGTGCCTCAGAATAGATAATCTTCTCAGCCTCTTGCTTTATTGAGGGCCATCCCTTTGTGACATATTCACGTACAAATTTCATAGCTGGTCTTTCAGCGGAATTTGATACATGGCCCATGTCCAAATCTGGAGTACCAATAATTCGTGCCAAAACGGACCTCAATTGAGCAGGAACGGGTGATGCCGAGCCATTCTGACTATGTTCTAGCAGCAATTGGAAGGTAGCAATTGCTGCCAGCGGTACTACGTTTGTGTGTCGAGCCTGGAAAGAGGGAGTAAGCTGACTGAAGCACTTCTGAAATCCGTTCTGTCGAAAGATTTTGGTGGTCTCTTTGGTTGTAATATTCGGAAGATGAGACCAATTAAGCGAGGTAGGGTCGTGGGTGGGTAGTCCCTTTCTATTCTCAAATGGCCGACATACAACGTTCCAGGCACCTAAGAGATCTAAGAACAGTTTTTCTTTAACTGCATCGGTCGCTGACGAGTCTTGCTGAAGAACAAGGATACTTTCGATCAAATCAACAACCAGATTACTCCACTCGGAACCACCGAGTAAGCCTAACCTATTCAAAGTCAGGGATTCTCCTATTACAAAATGTACTGGATGCTGGCTACGATACAGGTCTACTCTAAAAACATATGGAAATGACCGGCTTAATTACTTACTGATAGCTGATAGTAGAAACCTCGGTGACATTAGGAAGCGTCTCGGAAAGTGGGTTTTTCCTTTTGGCCATAATAACTTCCTTCAACAGAGCTCTTGAAACCAAAGTTTTATCAAATGGATGCTTCTCTGCATCCGGTCCAAAGTGCTCGACAAAGAATAGCCAGGCGTCCGCAACATCGTCACCCTGCAAAAGAATCTTCTTCAATGTATCCACATTCTTATATAATTCGAGGACCGTGGATGGCTGCAATTGCATCTCTGCAGCGGGAGCTGACGGCTGCAGGCTTTCTTGAAAGAGGGATTCGAGCGCATTGCTGGAGGATTTGCCCTCCCGCGGCCCTCTGCTTTTCTGCTTGACCTTTCGAGGTCGCGTAGGTATAGTTTTCGAGTCGACTGCGCCTCTAGATTGTGTAGCATCTGTGGCTGGGTTTCCTTCTGTCGTCGTTTTGGCGCGGTTGTGAAGGGATATGAAAGTTGCCTGTTGCGGCAGTCGCACCACCTTCTTCCTTGCCAGTTGCCCCAGCGCCCGACGGCATGATAAACAGATATGAGAATTGCTCATCCCCAGTCTTTGGAGCTCTTGCTGCAAGCTTGGGAACACAGGCAGTCGTCGTCGAATTCGAAGTCGTTAGTTTTAAAGAATAATTGGTTTCTTACCAAGAGAAGATCCCAAGAATATCAAAGCTTAGGTACCCCTGCCAATGTAGCCTGGTAGCGTACCGGACCGGCTTGCTAATGGAGAAACACCAAGTGCTGATAGCTTGGCCTCGGTCTTAAATGCGTCATGTCCCCCAACTACATGTGAAGAAATTACTTCAACTCCATGTTGAAGTTGTGTTTCTCTAAAACCAGCCAGGCAAGCTGAACACTATCAATTGAAGATTCGCAAAATTGTACCGGTCCGGCGTACCAATGACGACCTTCGTACCCCGTTCCCCGTACACCGAGGATGAGCTTCGAAAGCTATATCCGGAGGGGTTACAGCTACAATTCGTTCAAGTTCTACTCCGCCATGGAGAAAGATCCCCCGTTTCCGCAAGATTCCAAAACGCAGGCCTAGGATCATACTGGCCATACTGTGCAGTGGCAAGACAATTAATTAACACAACTTATGAAGGAAAGGATAAGAAATGGTCCAGCCTGGAATGGAGGAGACGCATGGAGACATTTGGTACGGATGATAGACCTGTTCTGGCAGTTGGACCAAAAGGCGAGGTAGATGCTGTATGTAATCTAGGCGAATTGACAGATAGGGGAAGAGAAACAACTTTTGAATTAGGCCGCCGACTACGTAAGTCAATTGACGAGCGATTTGAAACCTTACCTGCCCCTCTATCTATTGCTTACTGCAACGAAAACTAATAGCTAGCCAGGCAACTTGTACGTAGAACAACTGAAGTTCATGCCATCGATGATTGAAGATGCCGATATGATATACCTAAGAGCGACTCCCATACCGCGAGCGCTTGAAAGTCTTCAGCAAACTTTTTGGGGAATGTATCCTGGATCGGCTCGTGCCGCAGAATTCCCGCCTATCACAATTATTACTCGAGTGCCTGCAGATGAGACGCTGTTCCCAAACGATTCGAATTGCCGGAGGTTCGCCCAACTGTCGAGGGCATTTGCTCAACGGACAGCGGACAGGTGGAATGGTATGTGAAGTCTGCACCTAATGGTGGCCCTATCGAAGCGTCGTTGATCTTAAGTACCGAGACTGATCTTTACAGATACCAATGATGTTGCATATCTGAACAAACTTATTGGTAAATGGATGCCAGAGGGTCAGAAAGTTGCTGTGGACAGCCATCCACGACTTTCTGGTGTTATGGATACCATCAACTCCACACTCGCACATGGACCCGAAACACGATTGCCCAAGGAATTTTACGACAAGAAAGCACGTGATATAATTGATAAGATAGGTGTAGAGGAATGGTTCTCTGGTTACAATGAGTCAGAAGAATACAGAAGGCTGGGAATTGGTGCGTTGATGGGAGATATAGTATGTACTTGGCATCAAGAAAAGTAGTAGTCATGATTAATTTTTAAACAGGTAGAAAGAATGGTAGGAAGTGTTGAAAAAAATAGCAATGACGGCCACCTCGAGATTGGAGGCAAAGACGGAACAACCGGTGATGGAAGAGGCGGCGAGAAGAGTATCAAACTTGGTCTCTCCGGTTGCCACGATACCACCCTCGCTGCCGTTCTGTCCAGTCTTGGAGCATTTTCAAATGAGCAATGGCCTCCTTACACAAGCCATATCGCATTGGAACTTTTCAAATCATCGACAAAACCGGAGACAGTGCCCCCAAAATCTCAAAAGATTGACGCTTCACCTCCTCCAAAGCCAAGTAAAGGCTGGTTCGCAGGACTTTTCGGTGGAAATACAGCCTCGAGAATTGGAGAAACCCCAGAAAGGACAGGCATTGCGAGACAGCAACTTGCTAGTCTCTCAGAGTCGGACCGATCAAAGTTGGATGGGTACTTTGTCAGAGTTCGTTACAATGACAAGGTGATGAGTATTCCTGGATGTAAACCAACAGGAAAGCACTTGGAGGGCCATGAATCCTTTTGCACTCTTGTGAGTTACCTGCCCATTGAAGACACCGGTCTTATACTTATGATAATCCAGGAGACATTTAAGGCTATTGTTGACAAGTATACACCTCCGAACTGGAAAGCAGACTGTAGATCTAACATGGATGCGCCTGCTTTCCCTGCGAAGCCCGAGCCATCAGGCTATTGAACTTAAAGAGTGGAAGTTATCAAAACGGTCATGGGACTCGGAGTGTTTGATGTTTGGGAATCGTCATGTGTAAAAATTTGCACATTTTACAAACATATGACGCAGGAGAACAACGTCCTGATTGTTCTTATCATAGTCAAATCCATCTAATGCTATTTAATTTCTCATGTCTGGGGGTATCTCCACCGCCGAACGCAAAATTTCAGGGTAAAAATGCAAAACTCGAATACGCTGAAGCCACGCCCTCACAATCTTGAGGGACTATTCTTCTTTCCCTCAATCACAACTCCCAATCCCGAGCCAGCATCTAATTCTACCACCGCGCCTTTACTGTCGAAAGACTCATCGCCCGAAAATCGCCTACACAAATCATTAGCCACGCCTCATTTCTGTTCGAAGAAAGGAACATACCATCCTCTCTCCTCTCCCTCCTTCAAAAAGCTACAATCTCCACTAATAGTCATGTCCCATCCTCCACCAACACCATTTCCCTCCGTCCAGTCCACCTTTGGGATCTCCTTCTCTTCCCCCTCCCAAATCTTTACAACTTTCTCCCCCTCCCCTTTCCTCCGTTCAAACCGACTCAACCCGCAAGTAAAGGGTCTAAAATCCTCCTCCTCAATATCCACCGGCATGCGTCCAGTCAAACATCTCCCAATTGCAATCAAACTCGCCGCATGCGTACAAATAATTAATGCCTTAATCCCATCACGATCGGCCTCCTCAATCACACGATGCAAAGCATACGCGCAGCGATTATGTAAATCCTGAATCGTCTCGCCATTAACTGACGGCACAATCGAAGGTTTATATTCCGTATTTACCAAACCCGTGGGGAAAAGCGTAGCTAGCAATTCAGGCGCCGCAGGTGAGGGGTGGTCGAATCTCGCCTTGCCGTACCACTCCCCAATACCGTTCTCAAGACGCACATCTTGTACTTTGTGTCCGGACTTGTTGTTTGTATTTTTGGCGTTGAGGAGCGCAACGGTCGGCGCGATCGTTTGGATGCACCGGTAGAAGGGACTGCTGTAGATACGTTCGATTGGCGGGGAGAGAGTGAGGAGGTGTGCGGCGAGTTCGTTGGATTGATCGACGCCTTTGCCGGCGAGGGCGGGGTCAGAGGGGATTCCTGTTGGGGTAGGGATGGAGGAGGAGTATGTGCCTGTTTTGGGGTCCACGACCTGGGAGTTTGAGAGGTTAGTCGGGTTGATGATGGTGAAATTTAGGAGAGGGGCAGGTGTAGCTTTGACATACCCAATTGGAGCGGAACTGTATGGTGAGCGTAGATTAGCACTTGCAACTTTTTAGGGGATACGATTAAAACTTACTCCGTGCCGGGTAACGTAGATTACTTCGAGACTCATGTTGAAGTTGTCAAGTTTTTGGGAAAGGTTTGGGACAAATAATGTAGACAACTGACGTCAATGAAGCGAGAAGATGTTCAAATAGGTTTTAGGACAAGCCGAGGTTTAATTGGTGGTAGAGAGATCTCGTTTCTTCACCATTGGGGAGAGAGGTTAACCAGAGTGTGAATAAGAGTTTCAGGAATGACTCCTATTAATAGTAAAACGCTGCAGGGCAATGTTTGCTTTCTTCTTTTCATCTCGTTTGCCTTGGTCACGATGGTTTGGCTAACAAACGAGCAAGCGAGTATCCCTTCTTTGTGCTTTGGGCGCTTTCAACTTTTGGGAATAATCTAGGATTTATGCTTTGAGATTTCTTGTTCATAGTATACACCCCATCGAAGGGTCCCGTCTAGTTTCACAAAATGTACAGCTAATCAAACAGGCACCTCCTTGATGAAACATTCATCTACTCAGCATCCTTCCTCGTTGTTTCGTATCTGTGCAGACGTCAGTACATGAGCAAAAGAAGGGCACGATGAATGACAAACCTCTTTCCTCTGAAAGCCCAAAGTCCATAGTTTCCACAGCTGATATCCTGAGGATCCATATCATTCAAATCCCATCTCAAGCTGCGGAATCTATTCTCTCCTGGTTCCAAAAGCATATCCATTTCTCCTCCCACCGTTTTCTTGACCCAATCGATATCTCTCTGCATGTCAAAAGGTGTGTATCCGGTGACAATAATCGGAACTTTTGTCTCTAACAGTTGAGGAATTGTCTTCTCCCACTCGTGAGAACTTGCAGGGTGTCCAAGACCTGGATGGAAGAGCATGAAGCAATCAAAGTAAGGATCGAAGGGATAGAAATGGCCAGCTTCATGAAGAGTGTGATAGTACTCTACGTATGTACTGATTTTCAACTCGTGAGAGATTCGATCCTCGACCACTGCTCCATATGGATTCGATGGAGTTCGTTCAGGTAGAGGGAATTCAGCATCTCGGTTCATCATGCTCTCTGGTCCAATGAAGATCAAGTGGAAGGCAGCCCGAGGGAACAAGTGGGTTAGTTGAACCCAAACTTCTCTTGGAAGGGAAGATTCTGCACGAGCTCCCAAAATGAAGAGACGGACTGGGGGAGGTGTAGGTTTAAGTCCTTTCACATCCGCACCAGAACCAGATCTAGGTGGATGAAGGGTGTAGCGAAGAGCTGAAACTTGTTAGCTTCGCCATATGGCTATATGATATAGCACTCACCACTGAAGCTTTTCAATCCCTCAACAGTCAACCTTCCACCCTGTTTAATATTATATGGACTAAGCTCGTGGAGAACACTACCAATGGTAACCGGGTAAGTCAGCAGTCGAGTTGCATGTCGCATGCTTCGCTCGGCATTAATCGCTTTGAAATCTCGAGAGAACATAAAGGTATCCCAATTGGTCATGTTGACCATAGCCTCCTCAATTTGATATCCCGGGTAGTCGAATTCAGGGAAGAAGCGACCGGATCGCATGTCGTGATCATCCTCGTTAATCTCTCTCAGCGTATCGCAAATCTCTAAATGTGCCTCATAATCGTCCGCCCAATGTTCCTCCGAGCACGAAACCGGAATACCGCAGTCAGGGCATTCGAACTTGACGTGCGCAGGAGGTAGTGGTCCGTTTAAGGACTTTCGGTTTTCCGGATCATCTGGGTTCATTGCCATGCGGTTCTGGCTGTGATCTGGATGTGGACAATAAGCATTTTGCTTGATGAAAGCTGCGCGCTTTCTCATATCTGGCGAAGGCGATTGCGAGAGGGGGTGGAAAAGGTTGTTCGGTTTCAATAGTGGCCTCCCTTCGATATCTTCGACTGGCGAACGATGACTCGAGAGTTCGATCGGGTCATTTTTCAGTCTCGGTGCTTGTTGACTGAATGAGGAAGCCTCTCTTCTCCCTAGAAACCTTGCTGCCTCCTTGTCTTTCGATTGGGGTTTTCCTGCAGAAATAGAGCTGCCATTGCGTCCTGACGAAATGTTCCTCTGGCCAAATGCAAGTCGTGGAGAAAATGCCATTCGTGATGTCCTCCGTGGAATTGTTTTGAGCGTGCCGAGGCACCTCTGGCATGTATATGAAGCCGTAGAATGCATTGAAGCGTATCAGGGAACCACAGTTCCGGAAACGCAAAGTAAATCTTGACTCCCCTCCTGCTTGTTTTCACGAAATTGAATATGATCTGATCAACATGATAGTCACATGCCAAGCCGGATCGGATTATTCGTGGTGCCGCTTCTAGCTTCAAAACGGCGAAGGCACCACCTCGAAAATAAAGTCTCTCTCGGTTCTGACCAACCTCGATCAGCTTGAGCTTCTTGAAGCTGCATCGCCAATCTCCCTCCACCTCGTTCCTCTGTATCTTCTCTCCTTTTGTTTCTGAAGTTCTTTAGGTTGCGCAGGCCGCCTGCGCACTCTGCAACATCATGGCGACAACCTCTTCCATGTTCATGTACAGCTTGACCGTCCAACCCCCCACCGCCGTCACCCAAGCTATCCTCGGACAATTCGCTGGAACTAAGGAGCAGCAAATTGTTACCGCAGCTGGATCGCGTCTCACTCTACATCGACCAGATCCTTCTCAGGGAAAGATTGTCACCACTCTTTCACACGACGTTTTTGGTATCATTCGGGGCATCGCAGCCTTTCGGCTGGCTGGAAGCAGCAAGGGTAAGTCCTTCAATCACATCCTATCAGTTTTCACTTAGTGATTCAAGCATGGCTGGCAGCACGAGTAAATCCACCATGAATGGTCCGCAACGAGCGGTACGAAGAATTGAGAATTTTGCAGAACCTAGCTAAACAAGATAACAGATTACATTATTATCACATCGGATTCCGGTCGTATTACTATCGTCGAGTTTGTCCCTGCGCAAAACA
Organism: Tetracladium marchalianum; assembly: GCA_037074945.1. Lineage (NCBI taxonomy): Eukaryota > Fungi > Ascomycota > Leotiomycetes > Helotiales > Tetracladium > Tetracladium marchalianum. The sequence goes on from JBAMDN010001469.1 coordinate 33,566, forward strand.
AGTTCAACCGCTTACATTTGGAAACATTTGGAAAGTCGGGTATCCGAAGAGTTATTCCAGGACAGTATTTGGCAGTGGATCCTAAGGGCAGGGCTTGTCTGATCGCATCCGTGGAGAAAAACAAACTTGTTTATGTTTTGAACCGCAATTCCCAGGCCGAGCTCACCATTTCCTCGCCACTTGAGGCACACAGACCTCAAGCGTTGGTGTTCGCTTTGGTTGCGCTTGATGTGGGCTATGCGAATCCAGTCTTCGCTGCACTTGAGGTTGATTATGGCGAGTCAGATCAGGATCCCACAGGGCAAGCATATGAGGAGATCGAAAAAAATCTGGTTTACTATGAGCTTGATCTTGGATTGAATCATGTTGTCAGAAAATGGTCTGATCCAGTCGATCGAACAGCAACGATTTTGTTCCAGGTCCCTGGAGGAACTGATGGGCCCAGTGGAGTTTTGGTGTGCGGCGAGGACAATATCACGTACAGGCACTCAAATCAGGAGGCTTTCCGCGTTATTATTCCTCGAAGAAGAGGCGCAACCGAGAATCCAAATCGAAAGAGGTCTATTGTGGCAGGTGTCATGCACAAACTGAAGGGCGCTGCTGGTGCTTTCTTCTTCCTCCTTCAGACTGATGACGGCGATTTGTTCAAGGTTACAATCGAAATGGTGGAAGACGAGGATGAGAACCCCACTGGAGAAGTCAAAAGGCTCAAGATCAAGTACTTTGACACAGTTCCTGTTGCCACTAGTCTTTGCATTCTGAAGAGTGGGTTTCTCTTTGTGGCCAGCGAATTTGGAAACCATCAATTTTACCAATTTGAAAAGCTTGGTGACGATGACGACGAGATTGAGTTTATCAGCGACAATTTCCCAACAGACCCTAAGGATCCATACACTCCCGAGTACTTCCACGCCAGGCCAGCAGAGAATCTCAGTCTCGTTGAAAGTATCGATTCCATGAATCCTTTGATGGACTGCAAGGTGGCAAATCTCACTGAAGAGGACGCGCCCCAGATCTATTCCATCTGTGGAACCGGAGCAAGAAGTACTTTCCGAACGCTTAAACATGGACTGGAAGTCAGTGAGATTGTGGAGTCAGAGCTGCCTGGTGTACCATCCGCGGTTTGGACGACTAAGCTCACCAGAGGTGATGAGTATGATGCTTATATCATCCTCTCCTTCTCGAACGGCACATTAGTTTTGAGCATTGGCGAAACTGTGGAAGAAGTCACCGATACTGGTTTTTTGACCTCGGCGCCCACATTAGCAGTCCAGCAACTAGGCGAAGATGCTTTAATCCAAGTGCATCCAAAAGGAATCCGACACATTCGAGCTGACAAACGGGTGAATGAATGGGCTGCCCCACAACATCGTTCTATTGTTGCTGCAACCACCAATGCAAGACAAGTAGCAGTGGCTCTTAGCTCTGGCGAGATTGTGTATTTCGAGATGGATTCGGATGGATCACTTGCCGAGTACGACGAGAAAAAGGAGATGAGTGGAACAGTCACATGTCTTAGTCTGGGTGAGGTTCCTGAAGGTCGAGTCCGCAGTCAATTCCTAGCAGTTGGATGCGACGATTCCACAGTTCGTATCCTCAGTCTCGATCCTGATTCTACTTTGGAAAATAAGTCGGTTCAGGCTCTTACTTCTGCTCCGTCTGCTTTGTCAATTATGGCAATGGCGGATTCTTCATCTGGTGGATCAACTCTGTACCTTCACATCGGTCTTTACTCGGGTGTGTATCTCAGGACGGTATTGGATGAGGTGACCGGTGAGCTATCGGACACTCGAACACGCTTTCTGGGTCCAAAACCTGCCAAACTGTTTAGAGTTTCGATCCACGGCCAAACAGCAGTTCTCGCTCTCAGCTCGAGGCCATGGCTTGGATATTCGGACCCCGTCACCAAAGGCTTTATGCTTACCCCTCTAAACTACCCTGGCTTAGAATGGGGTTGGAATTTTAGTAGTGAACAGTGTACAGAGGGAATGGTTGGTATCCAAGGCCAAAATCTCAGGTATGTAAAGTCCTTCTCTTTATGTCCCACCCCGAGCTACCATGATGATTTTTAATTCGTTAAACCTCCTATGCCCAACGTGGCCATGAGGATCTTTATAAATTCCAATTGTTCCTTCTGAAGCTATTTTACCTCTTATCAAATAATTGTTGTCGCGTGTACGATCTCATGCTAATACTCGCAGAATCTTTTCAATCGACAAACTCACTGACAACCTCCTTCAAGAATCAATAAAACTCACATACACCCCTCGCCGATTCGTCCGCCATCCCGAACATCCTCTCTTCTACACTATAGAGTCCGACAACAACATTCTCTCCGCGGCATCAAGAGCAAAATTACTAGAAGATCCGACAGTCACCAATGGCGACGCCGCTGTCCTCCCAGCAGAAGATTTCGGTTATCCTCGTGGTACAGGTCATTGGGCGTCTTGCATTTCAATCGTTGACCCAGTCACCGAAAAAAGTGTGCTGTCCAAGATTGAGCTTGAGGATAATGAGGCAGCTGTCAGTATTGCGACTGTGGCTTTCGCGAGCCAGGAAGGCGAGGTTTTCCTCGTCGTAGGAACAGGCAAAGATATGATCGTCAGTCCCAGGTCGTCGACTGCAGGTTTTATCCACGTCTATCGGTTCCATGAAGATGGCAAAGAACTCGAGTTCATCCACAAAACCAAAGTAGAGGAACCACCAATGGCCCTTCTAGGTTTCCAAGGTAGATTGCTTGCAGGTGTGGGTAAAGATCTAAGAATTTACGATCTCGGAATGCGACAGCTCCTTCGAAAAGCACAAGCTGAGGTTGTCCAAAATTTGATTGTTGGACTGCAAACTCAAGGTAGTCGAATCGTTGTGAGCGACGTACAAGAAAGCGTGGTCATGGTTGTTTACAAGTTCCAAGAGAATAAACTCATTCCATTCGTGGATGACACCATTGCTCGATGGACTTCGTGTACAACTATGGTTGACTACGAGACTGTTGCTGGAGGTGACAAATTCGGTAATTTATGGCTTCTTCGTTGTCCAGCAAAGGCAAGTGAGGAAGCCGACGAGGAGGGTTCGAGCGCACATCTTACCCACGAACGACAATATCTACAAGGAGCACCCCATCGCCTTACTTTGATGGCTCACTTCTTCCCACAAGATATCCCAATGAGCATTCAAAAAACAAACTTGGTTGCTGGTGGGAAGGATTGCTTGTTATGGAGTGGGCTGCAGGGCACACTTGGCATTCTCATTCCTTTTGTGGGTCGTGAAGATGTTGATTTCTTCCAAACTTTGGAGCAGCACATGAGATCTGAAGATGCGCCATTGGCTGGTAGAGATCACCTGATATATCGAAGTTACTATGTGCCAGTGAAGGGAGTGATTGATGGAGATCTGTGCGAACGATATACCCTCTTGCCCACGGACAAGAAACAGATGATTGCTGGCGAGTTGGATCGGTCAGTTCGAGAGATTGAGAGGAAGATTTCCGTAGGTTTTAAACGCCTGTTTTAGAGTACCTCTGCTAACTGCTATTACAGGACATTCGAACTCGCTCTGCATACTAATGCCAGGACTGGGAGGTAATATGGAGTTAATATGTCTATTTGTATAATACAGCGGGATTGCCTTGTTCTCCGGTCATGAAATCATGAAGAGTTGAGGAAATTTAATGACAGAAATAAAGACGCTATGAACCAAGTATATTATTCTATCTCGTGTTCTATAATTACCACTATTCAAAATCAAATAAGTCATTCTTGTTCTCAGGATTTTCCAGTAAACCTCCTCTTCCCGACCTCCTTTCTCGTCTTTCTTGGCCCCTTCCCTTTCCCCATCGGATTCTCCTTTTCCCATCTCTCGTCGTCTTTATACACCTCCACCGCGAGTTCCAAATCGTAATTAGCCTGTTCTAAATATAACAGAGCTACATCATATCTACACAAGCCACCATATTAGAGGTATTGCATTAGCCATCTGTTTCATTACATTCCGCACTCTCTGCCTCTTCCACTTCCCTCTGTAACAATCAAGCCCCTCGCCCACTCTCATCAGCAGCGCAGTGCATCATAACATCCTCCAAACTCAGTGGTAGAAGAGCAACGTACTCAGCGACTTTACAAGCGACCATCCACCTCCTCACCAGTGCCTTTCTCCTCTCTTCCTCCTCTCCCTCCACGGGTCTAGGACTGAGTGATACTCCTCCCTTGTAGTATTCACCGGGTATAAGGATTGCCCTTCGCGCAAGCAGGAGGTGGTCTGAGGTAATGTTGTTGGCTGATCTGAGAGCGGAAAGGGGGACAGAGTATCGAAGTGAAAGGGAGAGGAGTGTATCGTGTGGATGATTCAAGAAGTGCAGTATGTCTTCTGTTTGTGTTTGTTCTGCCTGAGAAGTAGATTTTGTGTCGGGAGTGGGGAGGGGAGATTTAGGTTGTGGTAAGGAAGTGTACGAGGGAAGTTCGTCAATGTATTCTGGGGGATCGTGAGAGAGTTTGTTGGAGGTGGACGGCGCGTAAGATGGTGGACTACGCAGACCCTGAGGGAGCGAGGAGGGCTTTAGGGAGATTTGACAGAAAGGACCTGGTGTTCAAGGGGTGTAAGTCTATGTACAAGTTCATCGTGTGAGGTGGCAAAGGGAGGGAAGTTTTTACAATATTCTCCGAATCTCGAATTATTCTGCGAACGGTTGAGTTAGTATAATGAATCCATTTTTCGAGTAAACAGCAGCAAAATGAGAGTACAAACCGCTATACAGTTCCCACATATCACCCTCCTGCAGCAGTCGAGATGTCTGTCGAGGGCTTTGGGCTTCTCAGTCTTCTCGTCATACTGAGGCGAGATGTGAATAAGCCGAGTAGCGCATGTGCAACATACTTGATCCATCTTTAGGTATAAGTGGAGGGAGATTTATAATAGTGGAGAAGAGTATAGAGTGTGAAGACAGGTTTTACAGAGAACTGTGCATATAACAGCGGTGATATGTAGCGTGATTGAAGCGTTTGAGTTAATCACGAAGTCAATGACGAGGTCGTCGCCTTATCGACATTCCAATCTATGCGAGGGTACGAGGAACTGAAATGCGAATACGAGGAAAGTCTGAGGAATGTTTACCTCCATCTGATTCCTCCCTCCTTCACAAATGCACAACATGTTGGAAGTCTCCATTATTTCGTCCTTTCAAATTTTCAATGCTCTGCGATAGTTCTATATAGTGGTAGTCATCACAGATAGGATCTTGAAATGCTCAAGTCACGTTCACGTAGCTGTCGATGACTTTATTCCCTTTCCAAGCACATTTGACATTCTGCGCCTTGCTATTATCCTTCTAACATAATCAAATCTGAATTACTAGCATTCCCAGGTGGCCTCGTCACATCTTAGCCTTATGAGCAAAGCTATGAGACACCCAACTGACATCGTTGGTGCTCCAGCTTTGTTCCCTAGTACCAACCTCATGCATATTGCTTCGCTCCGGCATGGCCTGAAAGCTTTGGATTCCATGCCAGTGTGCTTCGCCCTGATTCTCCTCCTTCCAGCGTTCCATTGGCGCCTTTTCTTCAGTCGGTAGCTTTATTTCTTCCTGTTTCAATCTTGCATCAACACGGCAGTACGCAGACTCGCGCCAAGTTGGCCAATGTCGTTGGACTTGATGGTAATCTTGTCCTTTCTGAAATTTCGTGGACTCGGACGAGAGTAAGGAGTTAGTTTAGCGTAATTATATTAGAACGAAAAATCAGTACCTGCAGGCCATGCCTCCGATCATTAGGAGTAGTTTCTGGCATCACAACGTTTGGCCTGTGTTTTTCTCGATAAAATTAGAGTGGCAGAATGATTGCGATGAAGTGGTTTTTAGCACTTCCAGACAATTGACAGTACTGAGGATTGCGACAGGATATGCTTCGAGACTCATAGTACCGGCAAGTCGTCGATTATGAGATGCTCGTGTTGATATTTCTTGTTTGAAGTGGATTTCATGATCGTCACTGGGCATCCCGATGCTTTTATACAAATTTGAAGGCATGACAGGATGTATGAAAAGCCATCAATTCAGAGCCTTTCTCTTCGAAACGGGACTTTTGGCCGCGCTTTCCACCTTGCCATCATCTGCTTTTTGAGCACAATACTCGGAAGTTTTGCTCGCCCTAAAAAGCACAGGGCTTTTGTAGCCTACAGACACATTGTTACATCAGGAAGGTAACCATTCATTCGCACAAGATTTGACGTCCAAACGTCGACTGGAAGAAGCAAATCCCTGACCTCATGTTCCAGTAACTTGGAAGCAGAATAAAAAGGGGACTTTTAAATTAACGAGTGTTAAATTAGGCACCTAGCAACTTTCTTTACATTGGTTGGGACTTCATACACACATAAACTACTGTATGCGCCATCGAACAACGGTAAGACTTACCTCACCTATGACACCAATAACACCATGTTATGTGGATCTTGGCGCATCAAATGGGACTTTTGTTCGTCGAATTCGAGGAGAGCATGACCTCCACTCCGCAAGGCTGGGAATCCAAGCATGAGGTTTTCAAGCTTCAAATAGGACTATAGAACCGGTTCATCGTTGGAATTGTCGACAGCTCATCATCTTATATTTCACAAGTCGTTCAACGCTTAGAAGGCACCATCTCCAACTCTGGCATTACAACCATCCCCTCAACATGGATCCACCACAAGCGCCAGCCTTATTTGCAGCAGGTTCAAACCACGAATCGGCAGTATCTCGTACTGTTCCCGCACGCAAGCTCCCCAAAGAGCAATGGCAACAACATCGCGAAATCATCGAGGCTATGTATGTAATGCCAGGGGTAACAGCTAGAGGTATCATCGAGATGTTGAAAAGCCAAGATTTCATTGTAACGTAAGTCAGCCACATCGGTATTGTTCTTGCGGTTAATTGTTATCACATAGTGAGAGGCAGTTAAAGCGCAAGATCCAAGACTGGAAACTCGATAAAAAGATTAAAGGCAAAGAAATGAAGATCATTGTCTACAAACAACAACGGAGACGACAAGAGGGCAAAGAAACCACATTCCGGGTCCGCGGTCAGCTGTAGCTCAGGCAAAGATTGATCGTTTTCAAAAACGTATGGAAGCACCTGTAAACACCAATGATGATAGAATGGACCAATCTTTTATGAACTCACGTAAGTTACACACTGCTCCGTGCTGTTGAATTGGGTTTATTCTAAGTCAAAGTAAAGCTGCTCCCACAATGACTACAATGTCCGCAATTAGTTATGAGACGGTTTCGGAGAGAGATACTGGTTCACCGTTGGCACAGGACAACTTATCACCTTTCACACTTCCAGCAAATCAAACAACAACATCCTCGATACGATATCAACAAGCAGAAGAGGAGACATGGAGACGCAAACTTCACTTCCTCGATGTGTCTGGTAGACTGAAGAGTCCACAAATACTAGAAATAATTGCGCATATTGGTACCATAATGTGTACACAAGACAGGAGCCCGGCGGCAGAGTCATTTCTGGAAGTCGAAATCAAGTCCCGGGGAATAAGTCTTGATCATGACAATTCTATCGCTACGTTTGAGGTTTACTGGCTCCTAGCTAGAACCGTCGAGAATCTCAACAAAACGAAGGTCGCAGTCGACATTTGCAGATTGATATATGAGAAAACTTTGATGGCCCCGAACTCCACCGAGCCATCCACGCAAATAAAGGCATTGTATAACTACAGCTCATCTTTGGCAGGCCACGGCCATTTCAAAACAGCGGAAGTCCTGATTCGAGAATGTATCCACCTTGGAGGTCAGTTCCTTTAGCCAGATGATGTAACCATGTTAAATGCACTCGAAGTGCTGTCTTTTTTGTTATTTAAGCAAAAAAAATGGGAAGAGACAGAGAAGATTGTGCGAGTGGTTACACAGGCCGTAGAATTCATTTTTGGGGCAAACAGCTTTGAAACACTTCATAATCTACAAAGTATTGCCATTACTCTTCGCCATCAACAGAAGTACCAAGAAGCGGAGGAGATCCTTCGAATTTTCGAAACGGACCAGGCTAACATTCTAGGACACAACCATGCCGTCGTCATTGTTAGCCAGATCCAACTTACATTTGTAAGAGCAATGATGGGAGCAGATGACGAGCCTCTTCGACGAGCCTGCTCTCGGGCTGTTGATACCTTTGGGAAAACTCACCACATATCACTGCAAGCACTTCTCGATCTCGCAGAATTTTTGGAGAGCTGCAACCGTTCTGCTGAAGCTGCCGCTATCATAGAAGAAGCGTTAGCTGGTTGTAAGGACGATGACAACAGAGACCACGCTGTGAAGTATTCCGGCTGTCGCAGAGTCCTCGGAGATATTTATTGTCAGCAAGGAAAATACTTCAATGCCATAGATATGTATCAAAAGTGTTTAGATGGGATCGATCGGTCTGTCATAGAGGGCCTTCCACTCTTGTCCGAGGTGTCCACGAAGCTGTTCGAATTGAAAGGACAACTCGGCATTGAGGGGAACAATGGAGCTGCAAGTCGTTGGGGGTTGCAAGAGGGCTTCAATTTCCCGATAGATGACTTCGGCGCTGTATAGGTTTCTTTCATCCTTTTCCTTCTGTTTTTCGGGGAGGGTTCTCCAATACAACGGCGGGCGTAAGAATCAATGATGGCAAAGAGAGACATGATGGGAAATGAAGGACCTGGTGGACCAAGCTCAACGATGTTTAAAGGATTACAGAATGTATCATTTCTATACTCCTCAACTATCTATTTCCAAATCATTACACCTGGCAACAGTTCCAACAAGTCCATATGTTGATAAGAAAGACAGAATAATTTAGCTGAGTAATCTGCTTGACGCCAGATTCCATGATCGGAGGAACTTCCAGGAGAATTTTCGAGCGTCTCGAATGCACTTCCCTAGTACATGTCGGAAGAAAGTTGCAAGATTCTGCGCAGGGTCGCCTAGGAGATGTTTCCGTTCATAAAAGTGGTGGTATTTATTGAGTCTCTGATCTTCGACATAATTGACAATTCAAGCCTTAAAGGTGAGGGAAAAAGACCTTTCAATATGGCGATGAGCAGATGAGAACTTCATAAGTAAAAGTATGCTTGTTGGTTGATACATTTGATATCCGTGACTGTCATGCAGCTAAAGTAAATGGAAGGTGTATCTCGCATCATATCTTTCTAGCTGCTCTACAGCAACTCCTGCCCCTCTTCCAGTCATTAGCCTGCAATACATTTCATATACCGAGACTCATTCATTCCTTATCTCATAAACATAGCGTCATAAAATCATATCCTCGTAAACATCATCAAAATATCTCACATCTCTTCGTCCCATCCATCCGTCCCATCCATCCAAATTCCTCTCACGCCCCCTTCTTCGTCAGAGCAATCACCACATCCCCCTTCTTATTCGCCTCCCACGTACTATGTTTACTCATTGTCCTTTTTCTCATCGTCGCCATAATAGATCTTTCCATATCCTCACTGCCTGCCTCTAAATCCCTATCTTCAGCATCATACCGTTCATCCCTCCTCTTCTCCCACACATACCACACCCCTACAATGACCATCGTCACAGGCACCGTGATAACCCAATAGATCCAGAATTTCTTGCTGACAGTCGGATTGAGATTATCGCCGCCGGAGGAGAAGTCGAAGAAGGATGTTGAGAAGACCGAGGCGAGAAAGGCGCCTGGGAAGAAGATGGCGCCGAGGAGGGAGATGGTTTTCATGGCTGCGGAGTCGCGTTTGGCTTTATGTGCTAGCTTTCGCTGCTCACCGGCCATTTGGAAGTTTAATTTGGATTCTTTTTGCGCGATGATGTTATAGAGCTGGTTTTGAAGTTAGTTGTGAGGTAGTGTGAGGATGGATTGAGGAGGGGGACATACTGCACTCCTCTGGATGTCAAGTCGAGCTAGTGTGACATGGGCATAGCTCTCGATGCCTTGAAGCTTATTTCTGTAGAAGTCCAGCCGTGCAAGCATACTCGAGTGCAGCTTTCTCATAACCTCTACCTTCTTCTCCTCTGGCACGTGATCGTAAAACTTGCCCATCGCTTTCTCGATTCCTGCCAGGATTTCCAAGTACGCTTTCGGTCGTTTCCAAAGAGTTTGTGAATGGCACTCAACCAGGTCACGATTGACCGCATCTCTGCAGAGGGACGGCGTGTTAGTCTGTGTCTGCCGAATCCTGGCCTTTTGTTCGAGACAGCTCGGGACCAAACAAGCGAAGATGACTTACAAATCCACCACTCCATCTTTATTCACATATCCTTCCTTTTCCTCAATCTCCGTTCGCATACTGACAGCATGTTCTAACCTCCTCAACCAATCTCTTGCTTCGCGTTGTTTGATGTCGGTCTTGAAGGATACGTCGTGCGAGAATATGATGACGGGTAGGAGAAGTGGATGTGATATTTGAAGCACGCATGCTTTTAGGTGTTGGATACACATGACCATATCTGAGGAAGGTGTTCCCTTGCAGTAACCCGTCGTGATGCCATTATTTACGTCGTGGGAGAGCATCATTTCCCAACCACGCGTATAGCCTTTCTTTCGGACATCGCTCTTTCGGTAAACGAATTCTAAAACCCATCAGCATTCTATCCGTCTGCCAAAAGAATATTGGATTTATGTACGGAGGTGTGGAGTTTCTTCATCTTGATCCCAGGCGCACCAAAAGAAGGGCCCAACACAACTATTGCTTTCGATTGAACGGTACGGGAGGTTGAGGGTGACGACCATGGACTTGTAGACTTCCTTTTGTAAGGATATGTAGTTTGGAGAGAAGGTATCGGGGTGTTTGGCATTTTGCTGAAGACTGGTGGGTGAATTGTTAGTCGTGGTCGTAATTTTTGGAAAGGAAGCTTACATCAACCGCATGGCAGACAGTTGCTGGACCCCATCTGGAAGTTTGCGAGGCTCGAAAGCTCCCTGTATCGATTAGAAATCCGCAGATTCGACGTGATCAGCAAGCGGTTCTCTTACCCTCTGATTAAGGAAGTTCTCGAACTCATCTGGAGTGAGGGGATGTTCCTCAATGGAATTGAACCGTGAGTCCTACACCTTCGATCAGTATTGTTTTCCCTCGCAGATTGGCATTGCAACACTCACAGAGTAATTGAAGATCTCCAAATACGACGTAGCTTCGTGAACGAATTTGCATCCATTCACGTGGATATCAAACATGTAGCTGTCCATTTTTCCCAACCATCACAATCTCTTATCGCCGAGGTTCCCAAGAATGTTGCAGGGTTGAGCTTTGGAGATAAAAAGCTTGGTGTGTTCCGCCTGGGTGTTACTCCATCCTTTCGATTTATGTGCAATTATAAGAGGCAATGGGAAAGATGTCGAGATGATCGGAAAGGTGCGGTCGAGAAGGACAGGATAAAGTCAACATATAAAGTCAAGATATAAGCTCTAAATGACGGAGTAGATGCGATCTTTTGGCCCTCCCATTTGAGCCAGATACGAACTCGGTGTGCAGGGCATCTTGCCACAGCCTGGCTGCAGCACTCGATGCACGCCAAAAACCCCACAGAGTTGCTTGTCCCCAGCCACCAATAGAATGTCAATTGGGGATCGATCACATTTGATATACCTGGAAATGTGAAATGAATTTCACAGTATAATCACAGTACGAAGAAATAAAATACCGTGTCCTTCAAAATGAACTGAAAGGGTGCTTTGCAGGTGGTGTTGCAGCACATTGTCTGTAGAAGTTCATTGATCGTGTGGAAAACGGAGTATGTCCAGACTCTGACCCACCTAGGTAGGTGATCTGCTATACCCATTCAAGCCTAGACCGAATAATCCGATCAGCCCCTAATTTTACGGTTATCCTTGCTCCCTTTTCTCAATAAGCCGATTCTTGTTCAACAACTTCTAATTGATATAATTGCATTGCCTTTACTACCTAGGCAAGATGTGTTTACCAGCCCTACTTCAAAGTTCAACGCCGTCAAACCGATATCAATTCTCTGCCATGCTCGGCTCTAGACGACTGTAGAAAGTTGATCATTTCCTTGATCGGAGTCGTTGCACCATGTCCGATCTTCCTTACTCCCTTCTCTTTTTACTTTTGCTTCTGTGTTTTTATATTAGCGTAGGTGCTAAGCAAACGAGATGAAATGATTATGAAACGTACCATGAACGGCTCTGTTCTTTGGCTTTTTTGAACGATTTTCTTCGAGTGGACTGCTGTCAATCGAGAACACTTCCTAGGAGATTGTGGGATATGAAGTTCATGTGGATCTCCACCATTCTCGTAATTGTCTTCTTCTCCACGATGTTCTCCAATCTGTGTGTTTTTCCTCATCTCCTTACTGATTTTCTTCGAAGGAGGATTTGTAAAATGAGAATCCTCCTGAAAAGATTGTTTTGCTCGGGGTGGATTAGTGATCTCCAAACGCTCACGTATGTCTTCGCCGCTGACACTTTCTTTGCCTTGACAACTTTAAATGATGCTGTAGTTTTTTGGTCGGTGGACTTTGAGGCCAAGCATTTCGTGTACTGCGTAGTACATCGTATAGATAAGATGCCTATACTTGCAGAGCCTAATATTGTAGTTCGACAGGATCATATTGTATGCTTTCATGGCAGCATGAACCGATATTTGCAGATTTTGCCCCCCAGTACTCGCCATGCCAAGACATTGATTAAAGCAATCTCGCGGAGTTCGCGACCACTCGTCGTGGCTGGCTAGGATTGGGATCGTCTTACTCTGTAAGGTCGTCCAGAGCTTGTTGTCCTCGTATGCAAGTCCCACAACCTTCTTGAAGTTGCGTAAAATCTCACCGTAGTCGTCTTGTCGTTGTTCCAGCATTAGATAAACGGTAGTGCATTCAGTCCGAGAAGTTATTTCTGTGGCTTGCTATCCAATCCATATGACATGTCTAATAATTCCCAAGGTAAACTCGTCCCATGCATAGATACGAGTTTTTGCGTTTTCATAGGCTTTTTTCAACTCAAAGAAGTCCACATCGTAGACGTCAAGAATTTCTGGAACGACAATGCTTCCAATGCCGAGTGAAAGCACTGGAGTTCGTTGGGTTCGAGACCAGAATGAAGAAACTGCTTTACGAGATCCTTGCCACCCACCATTTTCTCAGGGATCTTCAATTTTCGTAGCCATCTAGCATGCTCGTCGACCAAGACCGCCAAAAGCTCCGCGCTTTTGTTATTTCCATATGTGCAGATTGTCTGCAGCTCTGCCACAAGCTCCCGGATCCCAGTCTCAGTCGCATTCGTTTCAGTAAAGGGTCATAGTTGCTGGTCGAAATCGGTTGCACCTTGGCTCTCTACCTCGATACAGCGACTTTCGTCCGCCATTGCTTAATTTGCTGGGTTAGGTTTAGCATTTGAACCTGACTTGAGACCTTTTCGAGCCGCGTACGCAGTTGCTTTGAAGATTTTCTTTCTGAGTCGATCGTGCTCAAAATGTCGACGTAGTTTCATGAATCTATGGTCATGAGATTTTGTTTTGCAGGTTTTGTTGACGAAAGATCGGTATCTGTAGATGCGCCTACCTACGTAGGTTGCGAAAGGAGCAGGTTTAAGCTCAATTTTGTACTACAGATGGTTTGAACTGAAATCTTGATATGTCGTGAACTCTGGAGCCAGTAGGCAAAATAAAGCTCACTCTCCTCTATTTAAAACTCGGTTCCAACCCCGCGTTTCCGCAAATCGTCGATGATCTCCCGTTTTAAGACTCTCTGACAACGATACCAGATTTTTCCTTTTGCTTTAATGTCTTACCCGCTCCTTTCCATCACGCCTGAAAACTCCAATTTCGAAGGTGATATCTACTTTACCGAGACCGAAGTTCCGGATGGTCAATTCCTGTCACCAGTCCATGCGGTGAACTAAAACATGAACAAATACACTGATCTCTTCCTTCCAAAATAGAAACTCAGAACTAGCTGGCCGGACAGATTCTCATCGGGCAACAAACGTGGAGAATATCATTTTTGCTCAAGTTATTCATACCATCGGCCCATCCATGTTTACGAGTGCTGACAATCTATTTTTCAAGCGAGCACGTGCAGAGTGAACGAGTAAGGAAGAGACATCAACGTCCTTTCAACCACCTGCTCTTCTGTTTGTCCCTTCATCTACAATCCCCTACACATATTTCTATCGGCCTGCAGCAGAAAGAAACCATCCAGAAGGATCCAGAAAGAATATTTTCCCATTTCGAAGGAGCTGCATCTATCTCCCTTATCTCATTGTTCTCCACGTGGGTATTTATTCGTTCCATCCTCCGCCCATGCGCTTGTATCATTCTTTCTGACATCCAAACTGACACCTTCAAGAAGCCTCACCATCCAGTCACCAGAAGAGATGGACTACTGTCAGCCGTGTGGTAGATCTTTCAAAAATCGAGCTGCTTTGAACCAGCATATGCGACATTCAGCTGCACACAGAGATTATTCTCCGGGTCCTGCACAATCTCAGAGTTCGAGGGTCACTGGATCCAGTCACCATGTCAATCAACCAGCGCATGTGTTTGACCCGGTGAATACACCATTTGTCTTGGGCGGTATCTGGCTTGTGATGTCTGGTATGGAAAGGCTGAAGCTGAGCTCAGAGACAGCACCGAGCTCAAAGCATGACCATCGCCAGGACCAAGCTCCGTCGAATTCTTCAAACGGAACATTTCTTCAGGCTTCCCAAACGAGTCTACCTATGAGTCTCCCAAATTCGTCTTGGCCAACATATATTCCTATTGAAGATGAAGTAGATGCAGATGGCAACTTGACAAGATCTCGCCATACGGTTGCCGAGCTCGAGAGGAATAACTATATTGTGGAAACCTACCACCCATCTCTTTACCACAACAAGCGAAAATGTAGTCGATGTAAAGGCATGTTTGGTTGCACATGTACCACGAAGATTATGAGCTAATCGAATTCCAGGTGCTGAAAATAAAGTTTCTGGACGGCCATGCACTTTTCACCCTTCTAAACGGAATAAGTACAACGCGCAGAAACCTTACAAATGCTGCTTCTCCACCGATGCCAATCAGGGCTGTCAAATCCAAGAAACACATGATTTCCAACACTCTCTCCGGGCAATCGCCCACGCAGATTACGTGAAGTCACCAGGGTACCAATATTCCCCTCGAAAGCCGACTATAAGAAAGGCGCTCGTGCTCGACTGCGAAATGGCCGGCATCGCCAGCGGCGCTAGCGAAGTAATTCTTCTCTGTGTGTCCGACTATTTTTCCGGCGAAGTCTTGATACACAAGTATGTCAAACCAACGGAGAAAATCACCCAAATGCGCACTGAAATCCACGGCGTCTCCTTCTCCACGCTGAACCAAGCCATTGCTGAAGGCCGGGCATTAAACGGCTGGGTTGAAGCCCGTGAAGCAATATGGGAATATGCAGACGCATTTACCACCTTCGTCGGTCATGCGTTACACCACGACCTTGATGCCTTACGTATTATTCATTACTGCGTCGTAGATTCAGCGATATTGTCGAAGCAGATTGTTGCTGTATCGGGAGGTATCAACTTTGGATTAGTGGAGCTGTGTGAGGAGTTATTAGGTGTTGAGATGAGGAAGGGACAGGGGAAGGGCAAGAGGGCAGGAGGGGTGCACGAGTGTTTGGAGGATGTGATGGCCACGAGAGAAATTGTACTTGTGTTGACTGGGACAATAAGGATGCAGGAGCTGGATATATGGGTGTTCAAGGTGAGAAAGAAGATTTTAGATGCAGAGAGGGAGAGGGAGAGAGTTCGGGCAGAGAAGAGAAAAGAGGCGGAGAAGGCCGCAGGGCCTGCTGCCAGCACAAATGCTGGTGGTCAGCGTCCAAGAAATATCTTCGGTAGTATCTATAGACTTGGTGGATAGTAACTCATAAGGAATGGTCAAGTTGTTATTCCTCCTGATGATTAAAAACATAGGAGGATGACTTCGATAACCGTACTATACAGCACAGCAACAGTCTTAACTGATGAGATGGATTTTCATGCTAGGATCGAGATGTCCGATGGGTATTGTATTTATATCATCTAATAAATTCAAATTTTTACCGTGATCAATCTATCGTGAAATTGCTCCGAGTTCAACATTTTGCCCACCCCATGTTACAAACACCCAAGTTGTGTGCATACGAAACATATCGTGATATTGAAGAGGTTTGAAATTCAATGTATCTTGCTCCAAACGCCTCATTAAGTCCTTATTTCTCTTCTTCTTCTTCTTCTTCTTCTTCCTCCTTCTCTACTTATTTTTGTAGTCCCTTTTAACACAAAATTGAACCCCACATACTCAACTCCACCTACCTACCCAACCAACCAACCCCCTCCGTGATACCTCCAGATGCCCAACAAACCATCATCCTCTTCCTAGGTACCTACTTACTTTGCTAGCATAGTCCGCGCTCCTCTAAGAACAGAGAACAACTCAACTTTGGATTGATGAAACGTGATTAAATAGGGAGGTGGAGCTTTTTTTTATCTTCATCTTTAGCCGTCTTCATCTCATAACTGAGACACGTCCTATCTAGCGGCAGCTATCTACATAGGGAGTGACGAAGGCAGTGCTATGATTCAGAACTGCATATCTCTCTCGCCTGTTGTTTTGTTTCTACTCCATCTTTTCCTTCACTCTCTTTGTTTCCTCTCCCACTCTTTCTTCAATTCCTTTCCCTCACCTCCATTCCCTTCCAGCATAACATCCATAACACTCAGTCAGTGCCAGCGAGCACAACAGTACCAAGCAACCCCAATCAACAACAATGAATTTAGATAAAAACTCCAAAAACGAATGCATGCCTGTCCGTCCCCCAATGCAACTCAAAATAGCAACACACAACACCAAAAATATGCATAGTATGTCCATGCCCACACACTTTTGAGCGATTCAGAAGCTCCCTTCTTTCTTCCTCCTCATCACATCACACGTCACACACCGACCTCTATACTCACAACTCACATCAACGCAGCTAATTCCCCATCCTCATCAAACTCAACAACCCATCCGCTGCTCTGCCTTTCATACTACTACCCGTTAAATCCCTCTCAACCTCCCCCGTCAACAACGGCGGATTCAACAATCCCCTCCTCTGCTGTGGCAAAATAGGCGTCGTCACAAATTCCCTCTCCTCACCAACCTTCACCGGTGAAATCGGCGCGCTATTCGCCCTCTCGCGAACTCGTGCTGGCTGTGGAGGTGAAGATGGAATTTCCCCCAATTCTCTCCTACGTTTGTTACTTCCATCTTGCACATTACTAGTATTGTGATTATAGTTGAACGGAGGAGCAGGGAAGGATGAGAAAGAGGAAGAAGCGGCGGCAGTGGAGGAGGATTTTATGGTGGGCAATGCGGTGCGGCGCGTGATCGATGTACTTGACATTGTGCGGCGGAGTTGGGGAGGGAGTTTGGGGAGGGATGAGGCGCGCACTTCGAGACGCGAGATAGGGACGTCGATTTGGTTTGTGCGGACTTTGTAGGATGCTAGGGAGAGGCGGAGACGGATTGCTCTTGCTTTCTGGATTTTTATGTTTTAGTATTTAATGCAGGTTTGTGAAGAGGGGAGGGATTGGGGGGGCATACTGCGCGAAGTTGCTCGGAAGTAAGAGGTGACGATTGGGGCTGTGGTTGTAGGTGGCTTGTGGTGTGAGAAGCAGTGTTGGGACAGCTGTATTCATCGGCGATGGTGTAGACGGTATTTTGTGTATCATTGAGATCATTCATATCCTGGGTGAAGCTGTTTGCGCGCGTTGAAATCGGGGTCGCAGAACGTGATGATTGGGGACTTGGTGACTTGAGTTGAAGCATTAGCAATATTCTTCAAGAGAGCATTCAAGAGCTTTAAACATACCGAATATCCTCTCCCACCATCCTCAACACCAATCTTCCTCCTCTTGGAAGCACACTCTCTTTCCTCCCCACCAATCCCATCACTGCTAATGATTCTCTTCTCAGCAGCAAAGCTAACTCCTAGAGCATTCTCCTCCTGTGATTTAGCCATCTTAATCTCCCCAAACAATGCACCACCACTATTACTACTTCCAATCTTCGACAACGGCGTGCTAACACTTCTCGCCACGGGAGCATTGACATTCAGATCACTGAGGACGCGACGCGTAGAAGTTGATGAAGCCATTGTATGTGTCTTGTGAGTAGAGTTCTGAGGGAAATGTCTCGGTGAAAGGGCGAGAGAGGGAAGCGTTGGAAGGGCTGGCGTGGGAAAGTCAATTGTACGTCGCGTTCTGGTTGTTTTGTCTGAGAGCTGCGAGCGAGCGGGACACGATCAGCATGGAATGTACGTATCGTGATGGACACAAGCTTGTGAAACTCACCTGGTAAAGTATTCCAAGTACAATTGCGTTTGAAGCTTTGGCGATCCCTTTCAATACTGCAAAGTATTACTCAAACAAAAGAGTTTGTGTTTGCTTTCGCGTTGGGGAGAATGTGTAGAGAAGCAGAAGGGCTGCGGAGTACATCGAAGCTCGATAAATCGTCGCGTTGATAGTAGTTCGGGTCGGGTCGAAGATCCCTGCAACCACCGACAAGCACTTCACGTCGCGTCTGAACCCTGGGAAAAATGAAGACCCCTGAGCCGACCTCGCTTAAGCTTAACGAACGAACATCTGGGGGAGTGTTCGTTGACAAACTCGAAATGCTCATCATTGCAACGTCTATGATGAACCACCAAGAGCTGTTGAGTGGTAATTCGAGGGTGCCTTCAGAGCCATGTTTGACACCCAAAGTAAGGATCGGAACGTACTTCTCAGCGCAGTGCAAGGCATTACTTGTGCCCCTCACTTCGTCCACGCGTTGTCAATCTCTGTGCAATTCTAAACTCTTACTTTTAAATAGGTGCCGAAATCAAAACCCCTCCCAATCTGTACAAATGTAAGGACGGACGATTGTTTCCCAGTCACCATGCACGATTTTACTTCATTTTCAAATCCATAAGATCACAATTATCATTATCTAAAGGGTAGTGTAATCACAGAGAGGGCGCAAGCATCAGAAATGCAAATAAAATTTTCAAAAAGAAGAGTCCCCCAATCTCCCCTTCGTCATATCATATAAACAAGCCAGCCGTTAGGCAAATAGTGCCCGGCGACACCCGCTGTGGTGTCGACTCCTCAAATAAATGTCAAAAGTCCATCTCAACGAACATTTTCGCTGATTGAAATGTATGAAATACCCGTGAACGCCGGCGCATGCTTTTTTCCCATGGTATATCCGCAGGGTATCTTTCCCCCTAAAGCCACCCTTTCCCGCGCTCCACCCGTCAAAATCAAACGCCCGAAAAAATGATACCAAAGGACTGTCTTACTCGACGTCCATTGAAAAAAGAGATGTATCGAACTCGAAAGATTTAGAGTGAGCCGAATCATCAACAACATAATCGTCCCAAACCATGAAATTTGGAGGTTCCGCATCGAACAATTTCAACTCGTCCTCACCAACATTGCCAATATCAAAACCGGCTCCAACTGGAGGCCCAAATGGTTGCCATGAATCGTCGAAAATGTCGAGACTAACGTCCAATGCAACGCCTTCGGAGATGTCGCTATTTGGTTCCGAAACGTGATTGCTCGACTCTGGAGTATCGTTTGGTGAGAGGCAACGGTACACAGTCATATCGGAGATGGCCCCTGCAGCACCACTTTCAAAGGGTTGGAAAGCCTGGTATAGATCACTAGGGTCGATTGTGGCATTTGCCCATGGATCTTGAATTTCTGGTGCTGGCTGGACAGTTGGTTTAGCGTCCTTTGGACCCGGTTGAGAGGATGGTGTAGCCTTGGATTTCACACCAGCTGCGCTCGCTTGCCTGTTCATCGAAACTTGTCGGTTCATTGGAGTACCGGCATTGCTTTCGTTCTTGACATTTGGCGTTTGCCCTTGCTTCGGTCCAGTCGCATTTACGTCTTGTGCAGCAGGAGTAGCCGGCTTGAGGGGTTTCCCCTGGGCATCGAGGCCAAGAATGGAGGCAAGATTCTCTTGCGCGTACTTTGAAGAGTCAGTGAGCGGCCGAATATGCTCCTCCTGTGTATGCGCGTTCAAAGCTTCCTGGTTGTCGAATCCAACATTATGACGATCACATTCGGGCTCTAAACAAACCAATGCTGGCTTCTGTGGCTTGATAGAATCTCTCTTGATTTCAGGCGAAGCAATAGACCCAGGTGTCGTCTGGCCAGGCACGTTGCCGGATTGCTTCTGCTTCTTTCTCGCAGGAAGGTGAAGGTTGTCCTGCGTGATTGTGTTCTTGCCAATATATGCAGGAGTGCCATGCGGCGATGAAGCTCCAAATTGAAATGGAGGTTGGGTCGAAGTTGGCGCGGCAGGAGGGTGGTGTGAACTTCGGCTGTTGGATCGCTGGTGAAGCTTATTCAATTGCTGTTGCTGCTGATGAAGGTTAGCCGCGTTCAAAGGCATGCCTGCCGCTGATCCGCTGGCTGCTGGCTGATTTACTTGAACCGGAGCTGGCGCCGGAGCCGCAGCTTGCGAAGTGGGTACGACTTGCTGCTGAGCGGTCTCTGGCTTGACCATTGAAGGAAATTTTTGACTCAGATCCTTGACGATACTTTCAAGCATAGATCGCGCTTGTTCGATATCCTGAGCTCGGATCGATAGGGTGTCGTTTGGAGTCTTCATGTCCAGTCCCACGAATTGAGCCTGTAGTCGATATTTCTAAAAGGTTAGCAACGTCGTAAAATACGTGAAGGTATAACTCACTGCGCGGAAGAAAGCTCTCAACCGAGTCTCATCATGAGTGATCTGGAACCACCTCAGAATTGCCTTGGTAACATTGGCGAGCGGTCCAACTATAGACTTCAATTTGGCAGCTGTTGCTGCCTTTGTCTCCTGATCCATCGGAATACCAGGCTCTTGCGGACGATTTGACTCTTCCTTGTTGATTGTTTGAAGTATGAGCATCTCCCCTTGCGTGAGTCCCTGTTGTCTTGCGCGAGCCTCATACTTCTTGCGAGTCTCCGGGTCCATGTTGGCTAACTGTTGCTGAGCCTGCGCCGGGGTAGGCCGCTGCGGTTGGCTAGCAGCCTGGTTTGGCTGAGGTGCTGGTCGTGGTTGCTGAATATTTGGATTTGGGACTTCAACAACATCGTCGCTACTTGCTCGCTTGAGTTTTTTGGCAGGTTGAACTGGGGACGATGTTTGACCTGGATTTCGCGCCGACGGCTGTTGGCGTGGAGCTGGACGATTCGGAGCCTGAGCAGGTTGGTCGGGGGTGGGCTGAGAAGCTTTCTGTGGAGGAGGTCCGTTCATTTGCGGAGCTGCTTGAGGATTGTTCTGCTGTGGACCACCTGGACGGTTTTGATTCTGAACCATCTGCGCCTGTCGCATCGCCATTAACTGTTGTTGACGTTGTTGTAGCTGCGCAGGAGTCATTTGTTGGTTCTTGGCTTGTATGAAATGGCGGATCTGATCCTCTGTCATGCCAGCCATCTGTGGATGGGCCTTCAAAGCATCAACCTCTTCCTGGGTCACGGGTCGAATGTTTTGGTTGGGCATCCCTACTGGCATCTGCATTGGACCTCCTCCCATCTGGGCAACAGGAGCAGCACCATTCATTAGTACACCTGGCATCATAGGTTGACCAGGTCGTGGCACTCCAGGAATCATTCCTCCCGCTGCAGCGTTCTGCTGCTGCCTCGACTTCAGGATGCTTTGGTAGTGCATCTTCTGAAGGTTTCTGACATTTTCAATTTGTGTTGGGCCGAGATTTGGATTTGACGAGGCCCATTGCTTCAGTGGACCCCATTTCTTGATATCAGCAGGAATACCTTGTGGCATAGTTGGATGATTTGCCAAAGCAGCCGGATAGTCCAAGCTGTCCATGTGTGCCATCAGTCGTTGCTCATTCAGCGATGGAGCCATGTTTCTTGGTAACTGGTTTGGATTCTGATTCTGCGCTTGAATCTTCATGATCTGCTGATTCAGTAGGGATAATTGATGTGGTGTCATGCCGGTAGCCAAGGCTGGAGGTAAAGGTTGGCCTGGGTTAGTGACCATAAATTGCTGAATAGCCCCAGCTTGAGGATTGAATTGACCAGGTTGCATTTGCTGGCCAGGTCGTGCACCTTGCATCGGCATTCCAGCTGGACGGATGCCTTGAGCCTGTTGCTGCGCGTTCATCTGTCGCTGATTCTCGCCCCATTTTGCCAATGCATCATTGATCTTATTCTCGGGAATATTGTTCGTGATCTGTTGACGTTGCTCCAGCGGCAGATTGGCAAACATCGCGTTCACATCGCCAGGAGCTACCCCTGGCCTTTGGTTCTGACCTTGCATGAAGCGCGGATCCAAAGCCTGTCCGAACTGAGCACTACCTGGATTATTCTGGTTCCCAGGACCCGCTTGGCCCATTTGAGGTGTTCTGATGAGAGGAGTATTCAGAGTTGGCATTGCTGGACTAGGTTGCGGAGGCATAGGACCATTGCCCATGCCATTCGGCTGTCCTTGGAGTGCGATTTGTTGTGCCTTTGTTTGTGCCTGTAATCGAGCTTGAGACTGTTGCTGTTGTTGCAAGGCAGCTTGGTGTATTCTTTGCTGCTGCGCGGCCTGGGCTTGTTGTGCATTAACAAATTGCTGCTGCTGCTGTTGTTGTTGTTGTTGTTGTTGGGCTCTTGGGTTTGGCATGGCACCAGGTTGAGGAGTACCATTTCTTGGTGCGCTACTAACAGGGACGACCATCTCTCCATGATTCGCAGCCAAGGCAGCCGCTTGTTGTTGTTGGACGGCAATGTTCTCCATGTACCCTGGATCTGGATTCCCTCCCATCATCGCCATAGGCGGAGGTTGTTGACCATTTAAAGGACTCGGGTTCATCGATCTTTGTGGTTGCATGTTCTGACCTTGTTGAAGTTGCAGAGCAGCACGCTGCGCCTTCTCAGCTCTGACCTTCTGCAGTACTTGATTGCGGAAATATAACGTTGCAATATCCATCCCCGCAGCCTGATATCGTTGCAACTGCATAGGGTCCATCTTGTTCTGAATGCTTATGCGAATGCTTGCTTTTGCCTCCTCCGTCGACGACGCAAACATCCTGTCCGCCATGTTATTGACGTTGGCGTTCTCTTCCGGCGTGAGACCGTTGCCTGGATTCTGGGGCCTGCCAGCCATGTTAGGTTGACCTTGCTGGGAGTGTCGTTGCTGCATCTGCATCTGGAATTGCTGTTGCGCGTTCGGGTTCATGTTCGGTGGCATGCCACCTTCGTTCTGCATGCCCATCATCTGCTGTTGGATCTGTCCAGGGATCGGCGAAGCTTGCATCTGATGCTGAAGATGCTGAAACGGCTGCTGGGCTTGCGGAGGCATGTTGTTCCTATTGACCTGCCCTTGCATGTTCTGGTTCATCATCATTTGTTGCTGGGCTTGCGCCTGGACTTGTTGGGCTTGGTGTTGAGCTTGCGCCTGAATAACTTGCTGTAGCCCTGACTGATTGTCGTTTCGTCGAGCTTGAAGCTGATTAATTTTTGCGTCCACGGCGCGCTTGTACGAATTCTAAGGAATGTTAGAGGATGATGTCGCAGAGTTCAAATAGGCAGTACACACCCGATCCGCAGATTTTTCAAATATTTCTCCTTCAAAGCGAATTGCTATTTGCACCATCTTATGGACGTCTGGTGGGTTGGGTTGAGTTTGACTAGCGAGGCGAAGGTTTCCAATTCTATCGAAAATCAGGCTAAGTCAACCAAGGTGAAGTGAAGCGAAAAGTGACAACTTACATGCCCATGACAGTACCCATTCGTTCCGTCAATGGAACTTGCGACTGCCATCCCGTTAGATGCTGTGTAGGTTGGTTACTCAGAGCAGAGAAGATCATTTGCTGAATGGCCATTTGAACATTTCCACCCTGCGGCCTCTGTTGCTGCTGCTGCCTTTGTTGCTGTTGTTGTTGTTGTTGTTGTTGTTGCTGCTGCTGCTGCTGCTGTTGTTGTGGCATCATGGGGCCGCCCATATTTTGTTGGAAGTTGGAGTTCATGTTGAAGGAGGACTGGGTGGCAGAGCCACGCTCCGTCCGGAAGGATGCGACTCAACAAGCCAGTGGACCGACCTGAAACTCCCAGACGCGAAGCTTTCTTGTGGTGTTGAGACTTCCTTCTTGCGATGAGGGGGAAAGGTCGTGTCGCTCGTGTCCAGAGAGCGGGTGTTGTATCCAGTCGTAGGTGTGAGGCAGTGACCCGAAACAGAGAAGTCGGTAGCAATCTTGTGTCGCGCGAGGTCTGCTATGAAAGATGTCTTGGTGTCGCGGAGCAGGGTTTGTCGGTGGAGGTTGCGAAGAAGGGCTCGGTAGAGTTGGAAGGCAGTCGAGGAATCGAGAAGGGCGGAAGGATATTCATTCATTCATTCAGCGGTCGAGCGGGTCCTTCGCAAAAGGGAGGAGGGTCTCGAAGGTGAAAGGTGAAAGGTGAGGTGTATGGTAGGTAGCAGTGTCGGTTTTGGTGGAGATGGAGACAGCAAAGGTGGTATAATCCGATCAATACAATACAGGCCTGGAAGCTGGCAGAAGCAAGGGTTCGACAAAGTGAAAGAAAGGTAAGGCAATGTAATGTTGGTTGTAGTCGCGCGCGCTCAGACAGCTGGTGGAGTCTTGGAAACAGTCGAGGGTCAGAGGACGAACCTTGCGGTGGTGGGTGTGTGTGGTAGTGGACGAGAGAGCGAGATGAAGAGAGTAAAGATACTGCAGGTATATGGATGTGTTTGCTTTGAGCTTCTGTTGTTGTTGCTGCTGCTGCTGCTGTCGTCGTTCTATTCCATCCTTTGGGTGCCAACTCCTACTTGTACACTATACTGGGAAAAGAGTGTGAAGGTATAAGTGAAGGTGAAGGTGAAGTGTGGTAAGGGTGAACGGGAAGGGTCGAGGTCCCTGGTGCTGCTGGAAGAGAAAGGCAGATGGGCCCAGGGTAGTTGGGCGGCGGCGGCTTGCAAGTTGTGAAGTGCACATTTGTGGGTCAGGCTGCCGCCCCAGCCCAAAACGAGCGTGCTATGGAGTGCTAGAGGCTGTTAGAGGCTGCTAGACACCAAATTACAGGTCGCGAAGATGATACATTTATGAGTAGGTATCTACGCCTTTCATTTCATTTCGATTCAATTAGATATCAATAGGTATACTTTACTTCACGGGCTGATCTATCTATCTATCTATCTATCTTATGTCCATTCTACAGTACAACCTACTTCGAAGCATCTCTCAAGTGCCCTCTCCTCTATGTCCCATCACATCACCCCGGTCATATACAGTCAACTCTATTGTTACCAACCCTACCATCCTGACTGGACTGTAAGGTTTGGATGATGGACCGGGTGGCGATCATAGTTGCATCATGAGAGTTTTCAGCTGTTGGAAGCGAGCGAGAGCATCAGAGACCTCGAGTTGGATTGGATGGGTTCCTCTACTTCGCATGGCATGGCATCGCCTCGTCGCTGTTCCTGTTGCTGACAGCGCTGAAGCAAAGAAGGGAGCATCGTCTCGAAGCAGACGAAGAATATTCGGTTTGTGAGGTGTGTGAGAGAGTTTGTATGGACTTCGCCGATATCAAATGTATCTCCGTAGGGAAGCACAATTGCTTTTGAAGTAACTATGTCGCACTTCACCGTCTTTGCTTGTCTGCCACTTCCACAATTCCACAATTCCACAATTCCATCCTCCTCCCGTCAACCGTTTTCTTCCTTAGAGGATCGAGGGGGACGACGGTGTGATGTGGGGTGGCAGCAGTTTCAAAGGAGGAATGAGATCGAGGCAAATGCTCCAGCTCCCATGCACCCACACACATCCACATCCACGCCGTCGCCCACACGCCCATTATTCGTCGCTTGCACAAGATTTTATCCGCGTCTCAGCAATGTCTTGACCAGCCTTCATCTCAATCTTCTCGAAGGTGTGTGTGTGTGTCTCGATGAGATTGTATTGTATTGCATTGTACACATCTGCAAAGGAAAGCATATCCAGTCTACTACTGCACACACCGACAGACGCCCATCTCCAACTGTGACTGTCCTCGAAGATTACTCCCTCCCCCTCCTCATTCTCACCAGACATTCCATCCGGATGATCAGAAAAACAATCGCAGGCAGGGCGGGCATGCTAGCAAAGAGCATCAATCACATCTCGGACCCTCCCTGCAACGATCATCCACCAGCACCCAGCCCAGCGCAGCCAAATCCTTGCCCATCCTTGCATCGCGCAGGGGAACAGCCGGCAATCAGAACAACTGGAAACTCTTCCGACTCCTCCCAAGCCTCAACAATGCCTCCCATCTGTTCCGTACCTCCCGCAGAGATGAAGCACACGCCACACGCCATATCAGATCATGCAGAATACTATCAGAGAAGGGAGAGAGAATTTGGGGAAGATGCTTTCTTTACCTTCCCGCATTCCTGGCGATGGGTGAAGGATGACATCCCATCGACGAAGGGGGTGATGCGTGAAGCCACAAGCGGCCCCAAGCAATGCCAAAATGAGCAGAAGACGGTGTGCCATTCAGAAACTAACGCAGACCCTTGAGAGCTGGGGGAGCCACTCCGGCAGAGTACCGAAAGCCTAGTTGTGAACTGCTTCGACACCTGCTCTCTCTTCGCATTCTCTCGCGCCGGGCAGCCAACTCCCTTCCCCATCCTTCCCCATCCTTCCCGCGTACTTCGCAAGAAAACAATCAACCCAATAACCGAACGACCAAACCATCCATCCATGACTTCTCACGAAAATCAGCAGATCATAATGCCAACCCATTAGTACAGTCCCAGTACGACCTACGAAAAAGGGCCCAACCATCATACCATCCATTCCTCGCCCCCACCCTCCCCTCCTCAAAAAGTCTACAACCTCCTTTAACAAAAACATGTCTCAAACTCTCTCGCCTGTCATTGCTGTTCAATTGGTATCTAGCAAAACCTACCTACCTTACCTTACCACACTTGTATGAACAACACAGCTAGACTCCTACCACTGCTGTGCATCCGAGATAGATGTCTGCAAGGAATAAGCAAAAAAAAAAAAAAATTAAATTCCTTAATGGTATGGACGAGACAAGGACGAGGGACGAGGTAGGTTCTCGTAATGGGCTATGCCATGCCTATTGGCCAAGACAAGCGACCACCCGCTATGCAGTTGTCCAGATGGATCAGGTGATGATCTACAGCTCTCTCTGTCTATTTGAGGGATGTCCTCGATCAAAGGGAGAAAAGCAAGAGAATGAGAGTTTCTAGATACTGCACTATACATGGATAGATTGGCAGAAAGATGCCGTGAAGATGATGAGTTGAAAGTTGGGAGAGGGGATTGGGGTGCATGTTGAACTGAGTGAGGCTGAGGATGTGTTGTGTTGTGCTACATGTGTTGCTACAAATCTGCTGTGTTACCTTCGCGATGACAACCTAAGACTTTTCATGAACTAGGCTAGGCACCGTATGCATGGTGCCTGAATCCTGATGTGGACGAAAATTCCCAATGTGAATCATAACTTAGCTAGAGACGTCTTTCTATCTAGAGAGAAAGGGGGACGATACGAGTATTACAGTATAAGCTACCTACTTACCTCTCTATCGATCCCAATAAATATGTTGCCCACTCTTCCCTTATTAAGTTGAAACACAACTCTTTTCGTCTTCTTTGATCATCGTCTCTTCATTCGAATGAATCTTCCTGCATACTTCTTCTTTGCTATCCACTAAAGCCATCCTCTTCCTCCTTCTCATATCACCCCGTCAACAAAACTCGCCAATTTCTTCACAATCCTCATTGTTTTTTGTTTTGTCTTGCCTCTGTTGCGCTGTACATGCTGGTTGTCAAGGGAATATCAACAACTTTCTGTTCTGTCACTACCCGAGCCGAGACACGATGAGGAAACGTCGTGGGGCTTTCTCGATCAAGGTTTTTTTTTACTTTCTCGCTCGTCCTCGTCTTCTAGTAGGGTCACGATTCCCTTTTCTTCGGGCTCTCGAAAGAGAAAAGAGAGGGTCTGTCTTTCTTCGAAAAAAAGAATAAGTGTCAAGGGATGACCTGCAGAGCCGCCAGATGAGGGGGACTACAGTACTGTATTTTCTCGCTTGATTTGGAGGATGCTGGATTTTTGCACAAAGATAACGAGTATTCGGGGCGAAATAGTTTTCTACTCTTTCTAGGTTGTCCCTATTTCCTTACGTTGGATCCCCGAGGAACAGGACTTCGGGACATTTGCTACAGTTCAACATATAGACAAGCAGATACCCATGAAAACAAATGCGGCAGACCAAACCTGGTTGTTTCTCAGAGATTCACAGACGCATAATCGTCCAGAGAGACAGAGAGAGTGAGAGAGAGAGACACCAAGATGGATACTAACCTGCTATCCATGATAGATCTTGGAATAGGTATCAACCTTGTTTCCGAGATGATTTTCCAAATCGGATGACTTGAGGACTACATATTTAGAATACGAAAGAAATATCCAGTATGTTGCCAGATTCCAAGATGTACTGGAGGAATCAGCTAGAAGAAAAGGAGAAATAGAACTAAAATGATTTTCTTCCGTTGTTATCAAACAAGTCATATCTAGAATTTATGGTGCAATTGAACGCCTAGTACATCGTTCCTTCCTTCTCGTGCTCTTTTTGAGAAGAATAAATTTTAAACACGATCCGATAGAGGAAAGTCGCAATGAACATGTAGGTCATCATGGAAATAAATAACAACACAACGTTCGTCTTCTCGATAAAACCTCATTGTCCCCATCCGTTGTAATTTCCAATGACAGTATGATTAGGCGAGCGGGCGATTCTAAGGGGATCAGTCTAGACTAGAGAGGGGCACAAGGCAAAAGGAAGCAAGCAATGAATTTGATATTAAATCCTCGATCAAATGAGTTTCAGATTTCCAATTTATTTTCAGATATATCGCACGCTAGTGCGGTTCCACGACTCAAGGAGAGAAATGTGGAAATGGAAATGGAGATAGGGAAAATGGAAAAAGGAATTTTGCGACGGCAGAGATGGAGATAGCCATGATATGAGAATTTGGGTATATTTTACTGCATTTCTAACGCTACCGAAGCCTACTTCCTCCTCTTATTCCCCTTCTTCGCACCCACCAGCAGCGAACGCTTGCCCTGACCATACGCGTGTTTGTTCACCACCGGTTTACTCGGTTTCGCTGGAGGGGCATTCTTCTGCTCACCTACCTCTACACCATCGCCTTCAAATCCATCCCAATTCTCTTCCTCGTTTTCAAACACTTCCTCCTTTGCGACCTTCTTCGCTTTCGGAACGACTGGCTTTTCTTTCTTAGCGTCCAGAGCAATGAGAGGAATGCTCTTCCCATCATCCCTGACGAACCCCGCTAGAAAGAACCCCATCGTGCCATGTTCATCACCCTTATTAGCTCTGATACAGCCTTCTGCTAAATCCTCATCACCTTCACATGCCTCCACATTTCCTCTCACAGGCCACTCCTTCATTCCCTGGACCTGTTCCTCCCTTCTCAGTAGTCTCCAACCCCTCTCCTTCGCAACTGTTGACTCTAAAGCCTTCATGACTACAACCTCATTCTCTTCATCATGCACTGAACATGTCGAATATGTAATCTTTCTCGCCTTTGGAAATTTGAGCGCATGAACTAGTAATTGACATTGGAAATCTGAGAGTGCGGCTAGACGGGCTGCAAGTTCGTCTGCGGTATTGACAGCTGTCACTTCACCATCGTCATCGACCATTACTCTATTATCTTCGTCGTCGTCGCGTTTGCGCTTCTTGGTGTCTTCTCTTGGTTTGGGAGCTTCGGTAGGTTTTGCACCTTTTTTAGATGATTTACTGGATTGCGAGGAAGTGCCACTTGCTTTCAAGATAGGGAGATGTAGTTCAGGCATATCGTCTCTTCCGACGATTCCACTTCCGGAACAACTTGGATCGAGGAGAAGGGCGCCCACATTCTTGTAAGGTGCCGACTCAGGATCTGCTTTGAGAAAGTCGTGACCAGGATGAAGTTTAGTCCATGTGTCTGATCCAGCGAGATTTACCATCTTCTCGAGCGTTTCAGCTCTTCCTGGGTTTTTCTCAAATGCATGAATGGTTTGTCGGCAATCATCCTGGTCGGGAGAGTGTGATAGCATGATGGCTGCGAGATGGGTTGTCTTGTTTCCTGGTGCGGAGCAGGAATCTATGATATCGCCGTCTTCGGGGTGAGGATCAAGAAGGTAGGCTGGAAAACAAGATGCTTTATCCTGGAATATGATTGCGCCGGACTTGTACGCATCGCTTTTTGAGAGGTCGACACTTGGTGATACAGCAAGTAAATTGGGTATATTCGCATCAATGAACACTTTTTGTTGCCTCCTGCTTCTCACATCGTTGATGCTAATTGCCCTCTCTAATCCTTTAAATGTCGTCTCCAATTGGTCTTCTACCGACGTCTTGAGGGTGTTTATACGCACCCATCTTGGATATGGCGCTTCCACAGATCCATCATCACTTGCTTCAAGACCTTGCTCAATATGGAGTTTAAATGCTTCTTGTGTGCTGATTTTCTTGCGGATTCGAGACTTAGTAAACTCGGCTTGGAGACGAGCTTTGTGTCGTTCGACTGAGGAGCGGAGACCGTGGGTAGCAGGGAGGGCGATGCCTTTTTTGGCAAGGAGAAGATCGTGGACGAGGAGGATGGAAAGAATTGGTGTTAGCTGTGATATTCAATTAGTATGAGTTCAACAAGCAGAAAAGTTCAATAGTAGAATTCATCGCAGGATATGTATACTATACCTTTCGCTCAAGCCGTAGAAGATCCGCGGCTTCAACAATCTCCTTCAAGACGGAACTCCATTTGCAAGTTTCAATGGCCAGAGCATATACCTGCGCAGGCGGGGATTTAAGATCTTTTGCGCTAAAGATCCGGGACCGTAGACTACCACCAGAGTTCGTGGGCGCCGTAACAAGTCCAGCTGTCTCGTGGTAGAGAGACATCGTGGTGTTTAGATCTGAAGGTTGCTCTTGATATTTTTTTTAGATGCAAGCAGCCTCGTCGATGCCAAGTTTCCCCTACAAAAGCCTCGCCAAGTCGTGGATACTGACTTCCTATCTCATCATCGTTTACTTCACTGGCTCCGGACCATGAAATCTATGAAAGAATGTCATTTGAAGAAAGATGGTTTATCAGAGAATGAATGTCTTGTGGCAGTATTGCATTAACAAACAGTATGAAAATGATTTTGGCCATCTTTGTCCTCTTCTTAGAACACGATTCATAAGGTTATCAAACGGAGAAAGAAGTACAATCTCTCAGCAATACACAAGTTCTCAATTAAGCCTCAAAATGCTTTTAATCAAGTTTTCTCAGTTTACTGACGTGCAAGCAGTGGCAAATATTCAATTTGAAGGGCTCATTCAGTGTTTAACATTAGATTTCTGATTTTCTCCATCATCCAAACCAACCTGCAAAGGTCAATCACGCTCTTTTATGAGCATCTTGCAGCTCCGCGTAAGGTTACATTCCTCAACCCTAGTACGTTCTCAGGCAGTGTTGGTTCAACTATTGAATAATGGTAAGATTCTGACAACATACCCATCAACAGACCATAAGCAAATCGGAGAGTTATCCCGCTATCGCATGTATATATTCCTTACCTAAGGTACTGACTGTACTTGTGTGATCAAGACAACTACAACAACCTCAAAAGCTAACACGCCATTTTAGAGCTGAAAATCAAGATGGAGGTCACCAATATCGTACACGGCAGTTGCAATTGCGGAAACATCAAAGTGTCCCTTCCAGCAACCTCGTTTCCACCAAAGGTATCCCTCTGTCACTGCACAAGCTGCCGAGCTTCTGGTGGCTCTCTGTAGGCGAATCTCAACATCCCCAATTTGTAACACACAGTTCATGACGAACAAATTCTAGGTTCGGTGTCAGCATTCATGTTCCGCGTAAAGACATAAACGTAACTGGCACCCCCAAAGTATATGCTGCGAAAGCGGATTCGGGGAATACAACGCATAGACATTTTTGCGGAGATTGTGGATCGTAATTATGTCCTCTTTTTCTTTGTGTATGCTTAGTTAAGAAGAACTGACTAATTGTTGAAAAGACCAATTTTCTCTACTCTAGTGGAGAAGCCAGATGTTGCTGCCTTGAAGGGTGGATTGTTCGCCGCTTCAGGATTTGATCTCCCACCTCCAGGAAGACATGCATATTGGAGCAGAGCAGAGAAATGGGAAGTCCCGGGAGAGGGAATTGTTGTTTTCGATGGGATGCCGAAATGATCGCTTAGCAATGATGAGTAGAACGGATGAGAAGAGAAAGATGGCATGGAATTGTGGAGGGAACAATCCTTGAATTAAACTATCAAGATCAACCCATCAGTTGCATAGTATCCTCAGGAGGCCAGCGAACTTGAGCAAAACTCAAACACCGCTTAATACTCTGCAGGAACTTTCTCGTGACTTCATCGCCCATGACGTGACCTTTATCACTCTCATGCAACTTCTCACGAGCGCTACGTTCGTGAATACCAACCATGGTAACTCCGATAGGCCAAGCTGCTTTGCCAATACTGAGTCTCAGGTATCCATCGTTAGCATCGACGTATCGCTTTTCTTGGGCTGCTTTGACAATTTCGACGATAGGTTCAAGGACGCCGTCGTCAAGATCTCCTGTTTCAAATTTCCGGAAGAGCTGATGAAAGTTAGAGATAGCCTTATTTTGAACATAGAGAGAGAACTTACAGGTGTCATATGCTCCTTACTTGAGATCATAGCGTTATATGCAGCCTTGCTAGCAAACGTATCTCTCTGCTCAGCACCCAATGCTTTCTCCCATTCCATAAGAATCATCGTGAAATATGAAGCCAGCTGTCTGAACAGATACTTCTTTCCCTCCTCATCGTCTGGTACAGTATCAACCTTCATGTCTTTCTCCTCCACAAGTACCAGACTCGTAGGAATGGGACCTGTAGTCATTACAATCCCCAGCTTTCTGTATCTCCGTAACCTCTGCTTATGACTCTCCCCAAATAATTTCGAAGGTTCTCCCATCTCCCGTAATTTCTCAACCAATTCCGCATCCTCGATATCATCTTTCTCCACTTCCTCCATTGTCTCCTTCACCAACGGTGGTAACCCAAGTCTCCTCCTCTTCGCAGCATCCTCCTCCGCCTCCTGTTCCTCCCTCCTCTTCTTAGACTCCTCCGCTAATCTCCTCCGCTTCTCCTCTCTCGTTCGATTTGCTTCCGCTTCATCATCTTCGCGTTTGCGCTTTTGTGCTAACTTCGCGGCTTGTACTTCTTCGATGGCGCGTTGTTCGGCGAGGTATTGGGCTTGTCGCTGGGCTTCGACTTCAGAACGTTTCATATATTTCTTGGAGGGTTCAGTGGCGGTGGTAGATTTGGATTCTTTGGGAGGGACGGATTTGGAGATGGCTTTGGACATGAGAGAGGCGAAATCCATGGTTGCGGGTTCCCTTTGAGGGAGAACTAATCGAAAGGTTGTGGTCTGGTTTTTAAAAAATGATCTTGCTAAAGGTTATGTGGAATTTGATCAAGATTCCGTAGTGCGTAGCAGAAAGGAAGTGTTTGGGCGTTGCTTTTAATGAGTGGTTGATGGGCATCACTCGCGCCTGGCCGAGGTGAATTTACACCTCGCTCGAACATCTTGGCAAGTAAATCCATCACTTTACGAACACAACCTTGCGCCGGAGCGACAACAACATTCCAACAATAAGACCACATCTCCAGAAGCCCAATTTTACGTCTACACATCTTGCTCTAGCTATGGATGGTAACCCGCCAAAGATAGATCGTCAGACCACGACACCATTCTATCTGAAGCTCTTCTACAAATCTGGAGGATTTCATAGGTAAATAAAGCTACAGTAAGGTACTGATTTGCATACTGATCTTACAACAGACCAGACGAATTTATCTCAACGACTGAGCTTCCAAATCATGTCCAGATATATACATGGCCGACGTGCACGCTCCGCGAACTATCCCATCTTCTCGTCACCGCCCTCCCTTCCATCCTCCCAGACCCAGCAATTGGCACGCGCCTCTCGTTTCGCCTCACCTTTCCAGATACTCGCAACCCCAATGCCGCAGGGCCAGGTCGGTATATGACGAAAGAGCTAGGAAGCGTAGTGATTGGTGATGGTGGTCCAGGAATACTACCAGACGAGGAGGGCGCCGCAATTGTTGCTGGAGGAGTAATGGCTGGCCCGTTGATTGGAGAACCTGAGAAAACATTACAGGATGCGAAGTTCGTGATTGGAGATTTTATCGATTGTGCTATTGTGCCGCCACTTGAGAATGGGAGTGTGGCTCCTCCGATTACTGGTGGGCCAGCAAGGGGAGGATTTGGAGCTGGAAGGAGTGGGAATGATTTTGGAGGAAGGGGAAATAGAGATGATGGCGGATTCGGGTACAGAGGTGGTAGAGGTGGTATGAGAGGTGGTAGTTTTGGTCAGGGGATGGTTCCTCAAGGCGAGTGGAGAAGAGGGGAGAGACTTCCCGAGCGAGGGGAGAGAATCCCTGAAGGGCCATCTAGTGGTGGAGGGCGAGGAAGAGGATACGGAGGAGGATATGGAGGCAGAGGAGGAAGATGGTGAGGGAGAATTGAGATATGATACCAAAATGAAAGCGGAGCTTTTTCTCACGCGTTACGATGACCTTGGGCAGTATGAAATCCTTCCTCTCTTTGAAACAAGATTTTGGATGACTGACCGTGACTATGCAGTAGTGCACGCATCAATAAATTGAGCGGAGGAATCTGACCTCATACTGAATATGAATCAACAATAGCAGGGATGTACCAACGGCAGCTTCGAATATCAAGAGTAATAACTAACAGCACTGACTGGATGGCAAATATATCTGTATCATGGCCCTGATCGAAGTACGAGATTAACAACTTTGTAAGATAGGTAGTCAAATGGCATTGAGCTTCTCTGTAGTGACGAATATTTTATATTCTATACAATCAAGTGAAAACTATGCAGAGCCAACAAGGTGTTCTGCTTGGTTTCAACATATGCCAAAAGGTTGACTCGATTGCTTGTCTTTGCAATTAGAATCGAACGCTAACACGACTTACGATGGATTACAGGTTCATCGCAATGGATATCTAAAAGATAAAACTATAGTATAACAATGATTTGAGCGAATTACTATGTCATGCCAACACCATATCTCTTGGCCAAGTGAAGCCAAGCCAGAACCCTCGATTTCGACTGTCACAAATCCACGCACACTTCCACAAACCACGAATAAATATAATTAGCTCTGTAACTAGACTTCTTCCCCATTGAATTAGTTTTTGTTTAGAGTCTTCGATACACTGCTCAAGCGTTTCCTCATCCCGACCTGGAGAACCAAGAATGGAACAATCTACCCCCACTCAAGAGCCAACTCCCAAACAGAGCTTTTCAAG
Organism: Tetracladium marchalianum; assembly: GCA_037074945.1. Lineage (NCBI taxonomy): Eukaryota > Fungi > Ascomycota > Leotiomycetes > Helotiales > Tetracladium > Tetracladium marchalianum. Next base: position 68,914 of record JBAMDN010001469.1, read on the forward strand.
CAAAGCAGCTATATATCATGAGAGGATACCTGGAATTCGAAGACTGCCGTTTTCGGTCATAGCTATTATTCTGCTTGTACTTTCGGTCAATATCGTTGTGTGGGCTGGTGTTGGTGTAGTTTTGGTGAGTACCCCTCCGGGAAAGATTTGCATGTTGACTAACTTGACTTTAGTACTTCAACGGGTTAGAGATCCAGTTTATAGCTATCCGAGGAGACGGTTTACTGAATTTGCTGGTGGAATAGAGCTCTTGCCTCTACGGCAGTTTTAGCCTATGTCCTCGGGCTACGACATGCTTTGGACGCGGATCACATTTCTGTTTGTCTCCATAAGAAAGTGTCATAACTAGAAGCTGATACATGTAGGCGATTGATCTTACAACACGGAGATTGGTAGCCAATGGTCAAAAACCAGTCTCAATCGGGACGTTCTTCTCTCTGGGACACTCAACGTCCGTTATCCCCTCCGTTCCAAAGAATGCATCCCGCTAATACTCGAGCAGTATTGTCATCATCACCTCAACTGTAGTCGCAGCTACCGCAGCCGCAGTGCGAGATAAATTCGATAAGTACAGTCAAATTGGAGGTATCATTGGATCTTCTGTCTCAGCTGGATTTCTCATAATTCTTGGCATTATGAACGTGTTCATTCTTTACAAACTGGTGAAGCAGTTGAGAGAATACTTGAAGACTTCTAATCCTCGCTTGGAGAGTCTGGAGGCGTTTGAGCTCAATGGAGCTGGGTATTTGTTCAGTCTTATGAAGAAGATGTTTAGAATGATTGATAGGTGAGTTCCCAAGGGATTTTCAGATATGCGGAGCAAAGCTGACAATACCTAAGACCATGGAAGATGTACCCACTCGGTGTGATGTTCGGCTTGGGTTTTGATACTTCCTCTGAAGTTGCGCTTCTGGGAATATCTTCTATTCAGGCAGCCAAGGGAACATCGATGTGGTTAATCCTCATCTTCCCTATCCTCTTCACTGGTACATCTCCTCTCATTCCTCACCATCACTAGATTGCTAACAAAATCAAGCGGGAATGTGTCTTCTCGACACTACAGATGGTGCTCTCATGATGACACTCTACACATCCACTTCTCTCGCCCGCGACCCAATCGCAATCCTCTACTATTCCATCGTTCTTACAGTCATCACCATCATCGTGGCCATCATCATCGGAACCATCCAGCTACTTTCCCTCGTGCGCAATGTTGCTGAACCGAACGGAAGATTTTGGGATGGAGTGGAGACAGCGGAGGACTACTATGATGTTATTGGTCTTGGGATTTGCGCTTCGTTTGTTGTGTTTGGTGGATTGAGTGTGCTTTTGTATAAGCCGTGGAGGAAACTCGTTCATGGGAAGAGAGAGGAGAGAATTGGGGAAGAGGAGGCCTTGTTGGCGGGTGCTAGAGGTGATGGGGAGGGCGTATAGACGAAATGATGCTTGGGAGATGGCTTTTAGAGGAGATATTACTCCAATGTTCCACAAAAAAGCCAACATTCTGTACGTAGGTAATCATTACCATTTCGATTATACAAACGGCGAGTATGCCCATCAAATCTGGTTTTGCTTTCTAGTTTCTCATCTATCAAGAAGCAAGAAGAGTCGTAGAATTGCGATGCCATCATCATGTTCCATCCAGAACCAGTAAACAGCAAAACCCAAGAAAACCATACCCATCACGCTCCATAATAAGCGAGACATTTTTGATGAGGGTTCAATCTCCTGCCAAATTGCCCGAAATTGAGCCCACCGCGACATGCAACAAAAGCGACAAATCACTGCCAAAACCCCTCATTCCCAATCTCAACAATTGAAATTGAGCGACTTGCGATGTGCAGCAAAAAGTTGTGAGATGCCAGTAGTGAGATGGGGCTAAAACCCCAGATTTTGGTATGGCACAGCAACTGCAGTTTGCCACTAATGAACAAACAAGAATAAAGGCGAGAGAGATGGGAATGGGAAACAGAGGACGATTTCCATTTAAGGTTTTGTACGGCGTTGAGATATGAGGATTTATCCACCAAAGAAGTGCTCTCTGGATAAATCGGACAATGTTCTATGTTGTGATAATTGCTGTACAGTACTGTACAGTATGTATGTGTTTACATACAGGCCCCCACCTTAAGAGATAAGAACGATCCCCAATCTCACATCTCACCCCGCGCCTCGGCCAAAGCCAGCAAACACCAACACGACAACCTTTCCTCCAAAAGCTGACTACTACGTGACGTCCAACGCCGATCCATCATCGAACTGGTTACACAAGAGAAGACCGAGAAGAAAAAGGAAAATTCTTCGAGACTGGCGTCTTGTGTAACTGACAGACTTTTTTTTTGTCTTTTCTGGCGGTCACTTGGACGTGAGGGACATAAAAAAGCAAGCCGATCGGAGTGCGGGCGATTTGGGGAACCACACCACGTACTGACTGAACCACACCTCATCTCTGCCGGCTGTCAGCTTGATGAGATTTGTGCCACACTCTCTCGTATATTCGACCCCTATAAGCAAGTCGAGCTGTCGTCGTTCAGGGGAAGCATTCTTTTCTCCCATCACTCGACTCTACTTCTTCCTCCACCTCGAGTCCAGCTGCATACCAAATTCTATCACTTCAATCTATCTTACGTTTAGCAGTACTGCGCAATTCACTTGGAACACTCCAGACACAAACCCACCGAGTAGTACTCATCAACCAAGTACATAATCAACAATGGAAAGCTATTCCCGAGCCGGCCGTGGCGGCGCAGGCAATTTCTGGACTAAGAAGGATATCGAGGACCACATGAAATCTGGAGTATGTTCCATAATCTTCCTTCCCCCCTCTCGGTCTATACGAGAATAACTAGAGATCTAACTCCTCCCACCAGGACGTCGAATCCCAAACCACCACCACCTCCTCCTCCACCACGCAAAACCCAACCCCATCCGCCCCTCCCCCAGAATACCTCCACTCCGGCCGCGGCGGCGCAGGAAATTGGATCAAACCCTCCGACCTCGCGTCCTCAGGACTCACACAATCCCAACCTAGCCAATCCATAGCCAATAAATCGCCTACGTCAGTTGCGCCGACGAAAAAAGTGGCTGTGGGGTCGAGCAAGCCGAGTTATAGGGGAGGCAGAGGTGGCGCGGGGAATTATTACGAGGATCCGGAGGTGGAGAGGAGAAGGGTGGAGGAGGAGGAGGAGAGGAGGAGGAAGGAGATGGATAGGAGGGTTGAGAAGGATGTAGAGGCTGGATTGGCGAGGCCTGCTAGGGCGTATGGGGGGTTGAGTGGGGGGGCTTTTGAGATGAAGTAATTTTTTTAGAAGAGGGGAGAAAGAAGAAGGAGTAAGAAGGGGGAAATTGTGGGTGTATTTGGTGAATCGATGTGAGATTGGGATTTCTATGTGTCTGGGTGTTTGGTGGTTGTTTGCTTGGAGAGATCAAGTCTATCTGGGATGAATATTGTAAAGTTGGTATTCTTGAAGTGCAATGAGATAATTATTCTTCTAAACAGGAAACTCCGGGAGTAATATTCCGTGTTATTTTCGCTCAGTTTCATAGATATACAAAATAGGATTGATAATTGAAAGACAAAACACTCTATCGATCAAAAACAACTCTCGACATACATTACTAAACATTAAATACTCATAAAAAATCATGCGTGAGTACGCGCTTAGTCTATACCTACGAAACTCCAACCGCTATGCTTGAATTAATCTAACCATATCCATATATTCATATTCACAATCTCACCCTCCCCTCTTGTCCTTGCCTACCAGCAAACCAGCTAGTAAAGTCACGGCTTGGGCCTGCCTCGTCATCATCTCCACCCATCCATTTAGGCTTCTTGATACCTTCACCCATATTCTGCATCCATTTAGGAGTCTGCACTGTATCGAAGGTGTTTTTGACTCTGTGCCCAAATGCCTCAAAGAAATTCTCATCCTCCGGACGTGTGCTTTCTGGTAGTCTGTTGCTTCCACTTGGATGCGAGGAGGCTTGGCCGAGAGCTCGTGTTCGTTCTGCTGGTGGAACGGAAAGCGCGGGCGCATTGCGGCTATTTGGGTTGTTGGGGACGTTCCTTCGGTCGGAGTTGGTGAGGCGGCCGAGTGAGGAATGTCCTTGTAGCTCACGTTCGATCAGGTCTCGACCTTCTCGCCATGATCCGGTTCCATAGCCCGAATCGTCTTCCTCATCTTCATCATCGATGATTCCACCATAGCCGAAACAGGATTTGACTTTGCCGTACAGTCCAAAGAGGGTGGCGCAAACGGGGACAACGATGAACGTTGGGAATAGATAATCAAACCACTCTCCCAAATCAGTGAGAGTGATGAGTTTTCCCAGGAATTCGTAGAAGACTGTCTCGGTATAGACATCTTTCGAGAGAAAGGTCAAGAAATTGAAAGACAACGGGACTGAGAGTTTTGCCACTTGCAAAGCGTACCACATCGCACTTTCTCCATGGGTATTCCTTCTTACCAGGGCTCGTCCCCGCCAGACTTTGACTTCGGTCAAAGATGTTAAAGCTGCTGTACACATGTAGAGTATCCAACAAGCTGCAATCACCTGACCAGCAAAACCAATCTCTCCTCGCTCGCTGTCCGGATGATGGACAATGGTCAAGCTGATGATACTGAAATTCGAGTTGATTGATTTAATAACTTCCGACCAAACGATACAGATCGAGGCAAGGGAAAAGAACACTCCAAGGAACATATGGAAGTAGGGGACGCAATAGTATAGATAGAGATATCTTGTGTATGGAGTGTGGATTGTCCAGCGATCGAAAATTGAGCTGTGTGGTGAAGGTTGACCAATTTCAACCTTTTTAGAAGCTGCCGAATCTAGAACTGCAGAGGTTTTGGCCGCATCATACAGAATATGGTCCCACTCATCTAGATAACGAGCACGACTATGACGGGCTCTGGTAAGTTTGCGGCTGAGATCTGCCAGATAGCCTTCGGTAACGACCAGCGGAGTGGCCGTCGCTGGCTCCGACATCCTTCTACTGAGAGTTCTCGGTCTCGATTCGGGGAGATGAATATCATCCGCGAGTTCCTCAATCCATTCTCTGTATTTCATCGCGGAGCCCGACTTTCGTTTCGCCAATTCCGCGACTTGTGCTTCCAGGTCTTCTAGATTTCGAATAGCATCTTCCATCTTTTCGTGCACCCTAGCCGCATTTGCTTGTATTCTCCTCAACTTCCCACTCAAGTTCGAACGCCTGAACAACCGGCGGGGTATAGCGACCAATCCGTGTCCCATGAGAAAGATAGCAAAGATCAAACCCCAGGCATAGGCAACCGCCATAACCACACCTTTGAGAGAATTTGGCGATGCGCCTCTGGTGATGAACACATAAATCATCGCTGCAACGGCGGCGGAAAGCATCATAGCCTGGTATTGCGCATTTGCGCGAAGGGAGAACATGAGACGGCTTTTAGGTTCTCGATAACCGGCATCAGCGTATTCGGCGAGGATCGGTAGGATAAACCTATATAGTCGTTAACATGACTCTATTTCCTTGCTGGAGAAAGGAGACCATACCAGGTCAGCGCAAACGTAAGCCAGTAGGTAACCCGCCATGAAACCAGAATTATGCGCTCCGGAAGCCATATTCCTCTTGAGCCAGCATCTACGTTTCTAGCGCTACTTGCGAGATCTATCGGTAGGAGGACTATTATTGAAGCCGGAAGGCCGAGAGCAAAGAATATAGGAACGAGCAGGTATGCGGGGGTGGTGCGTAAGGGAAGGTAGTGTCGCAAGACAAGGAGGACCGCGAGACTGATGACCAGCAGAGAAAGCAGGGCAAAGATCTCGGACCCCACGGGGGAAGAGGATGATTTTATATCAATCATTGCGCTCCTAATAATTGTAAATAAGGAACAGAGCGCATTGGATTTTTGTAGGAGGAAACTGTGTGTTGAAAGGAAAGACGGAGGCTTGGGACACTGCAGTTCGTTGACATTTGACTCGCTCTCTGTCTGATGACAGCAGCATCACGTGCAAGAAAGCGCCAAGGACCATAACCCACTGAGATCTTGGCATAACGGTACCCAGTGAGAACACGCAGAACGCGCCAAGCTTGAAGTTCAGGAACTGCCTGCGTCTTTTCTTTCGGATAAACAATTCACCGAGGAGCCAACCAAAATCGCAAGATGCCGCCGCCTCTTCTCTTGTCATGGGCCTAGTCTTTCCTTCAAAAGCATCTCTTCAAACCTCAGCTAGCGACGACGACACCACAGTTGAAAAGGCACAACAGTTTGACCAAGGCGCTCTCTCATACGAGCAATCAGACTTGCGATCTGCCCTTACAGGAGGCGGACACGGTGATTATACCCTGCGAGACATGGCATTAATCATAGAGGCTTATACATACTCAGGTCCAACACAGGCAGAAGATGGACTCCTTTTAAACCCATCTAATTCCTTGACTCTGACTGGCCAGGCCACGAACTCCTACCAAGATGAAGATACTGGATCTGAACATTCGGTTGAAGATGAGAGTGATGACGAACAAACCCACCAGCAGGATCAGCCTGGCGCGTTGGCTACCGACCAGGTAGGCAACCACGACGATGAGATCGAATCTGTTGAAGATGAAGATGAGGTCGAGTCTGTTGAAGACGAGGATGAGTACAAGGAGGAGCGACCCTACCAGCAGAACCAATCCGGCAATCGCTACGGCGAGATCGAGTCTGACACTGAAGAGGAGTCTGAATCCAATGTTGACAAGGAGCCTGATCCTGATATTGACGAAGATGAACCCGCTACCCAAGCCAGTAACTTGGAAGTCCTCTGGCAAGGTAATCAAGTACCTAATCAACAGCTGGACGGCGACGCATCACATAACTCAATTGGAAATGAATGGGATGACGAGGTAGCATTCAACAACGCAGATAAGGAGCATGAGACTGGAGATCTCGACTCTGGACCAGGTAAGCATAACGCTATTGTTTCTGAAGAAGGCCTCATGGCAGCATCTAACACTGAATTTGCCGCAGATGCTGCCACAAGGGCTATGTTGGATAAAGCTTTGAACGCCGACTTGGACGCGATTTTTGCGGCAGCCAACCATAAAGGTCATCACCGCAACGAGGCCGGAGATTTTGTGGCCTCGCCAGGAAATGGTGGTAATGGAGCTTCTCTAGCCTCGTCGGCAAATGGTGAGAACGACGTTGTCATGGATGAAGAAGTGAAGCTGTCTGATGACTTGGAGGCTCTTTTTGGTCCCGATGATGAGAATACTTCCTTCCAACCACAAACTCCCAGGCAGTCGCCATCTGGCCGACAAGTTGCAACAAAACCCATGACACCAAATTTGCCCATTTACAGGGAAGCGTCGTGGGTATCGATGCTTCCATGGGTTTCACCTGTCCGCCTTCCAGTCATTACAGGAGAGGACGGTCTCTTGCCATCAGCACAGGTCGAAGCATCATTTTCTATAGCACCCACCTACGTCCTAGGACACAATACTCCTGTTCAATCCAACCACGGAGAACAATCTTTGCTGAAACGCCCATTGCCCACCACTCCTTCTGCCAAGGTACGACGTGAGTCCAAGTCAATGTTTGCACGCTCGTTCGACCCAAACGCTATCATTGAACCTCCTGTCAAGAAGTCGAGACAAACCAGTAAGCCCCCCCCCCCCCCACCAGTCCCATGTAATGAAAGCTAATATATCACAGCTCTTCCCAGTTCATCCGAGGTCCCCGCTCTGTTCCAAATGGACAAGCAGACCATGTCTGAATTCCAGCACATGGCAAAGATTTTCATGCTAGACACAGCCTATCCCGATCGACAAGAATATGGTGGAGGCCTTTTGCATGACCGACATGGCCGGGGAAACAAAGTAACCATTGACCAAATGAACTCAATCGCATTGTCGTTTTTTTCTGGGGGTGCCGGAGACAACTTTTACGGTGTTAACTCGTCTGGTCACGTTAATCGCACTCTGAAGTGGCCCGAGGACAAGGACCAGTAAGTCATCTCTGATCAATCTCTACTATATCTGCTAACTGCGAATAGACTTGTCACTCTTGTAATCCCGTTGTTGCGAAAAGGTATTTGTGACCCAGTTATTTCCATGTTTAAGACCAAGCTAACTTCCCTAGTCTGCAAGAATGAACGTCAACGACAGTACGCAAAAAGCAGAAGAGAAAGCGAAGAGGCCGAAAGTGCAAACGGAAGCACTCAGTCAGACAGCAACCATTCATCCGCTTCAGTAGTTCTATTGCACGTCAACTTCGTGACACAAGAGAACATGAACATTCTAGTACGACCAAAGATAGTTGAGCCTGTTGATAACTTCCCGACGTATATGTCTGCTCTCAACTTCATTGTCAAGCACATGCCAAAGAATTACAGGTGCAACTCAATCAATCTACACGGCCCCAACGGCATGGTAGCAATCAGGAACGACATGGAGTGGTCTAGCACGCTCAATCAAATCTTCTCGGCAGCTTGGATGGAGCGGGATTTTCGATGCCTTGCAGGACTTGCGCTGGTTTCTACCATGTCACATCAAAAGTAGACCCAGGTCACTGTCATCAACGACGACTGATCGCAGACCAGCTTGCATCAAATCTTAACTTGCTGATTATGCTCTTTCTTCTGGCGTTTAGGTTAGGGTGGTTCTCCATGGCATAAAATATCCCTTGCTATTGTTTTTGGGTTGCGTGTTTGATTAGAATTGGCGGAATGTATGTTGGGACTCGGTATTGACGACGACATGATTTTACGATTGATGATGGACGATGAAGAATTCTCCGCGGCATTCAATTTCTTCGTGACACCTTTATTAAGAGGGTGGAGACAGATGTTTTGGCATTGCGTTACGTTCAACTCCTTCACTGGAGGTCCGACGATAATTTGCTTTCGCGATTGTGGCCCATAGATAGACATTCTCTTTCCTCAAATATTGTTCAGTATGAGCTAGGCAAGTATGGGAAGATGAAGGTCTTCCGTTTATTTCTGGTTCCTGTTCTTTGTGCTATACTTGTCATAGAGATTATTGGAGCAGTCAATTTGGGTCACTTCTGATATGTATATATTATTACAAAAAATAACTCGACCAAGTAGGTCTTGTCAACAAAATACCTTCTTGCCGTGTGCTCCGTCTATTATAATCCCATTCATGTCTTTATTTTTTCTTCCCTGTGAATGAGCGTGTTGGTGATTCTCACCGGTATTACCCTACCCATATGTCATGCTGATCCTCCACCTCCAACCTCCAACTTCTAACTTCCAAATCTCACCACCTCATCTCGAACAACAGCAAGTCGAACCGCACATCAAATGGTACAGGACGGCTATGCGGAATGGTTGCGAAATGCAACAAAAGAGTGTTTTGTTACAACTCTTCGTTGCTATGGTACCGTCTTCCGTCTGGGCGAGGCGGACACACTCCGTAGCGATTTTTCTTCTTCGCAGGGAAGTGGATCGAGTAAAGTGCATGTCGAGTCGGTCTACTCCAGCGATGATGAATTATACTATTTTTCTGTTTTATTCCTTCTCCGTGTTTAAATGAAGTGGAGGTAAGGGAGTGGAAAAGGTTCAAAGTGGTGTGGAAGTTTGGTTGTGCAGTATGCTGGCCAGGATGATGATGATGAGGAATGTATCTGGGTCGTTCGGAAAAGCAAGGTAAATGGGAGCAAGTAGAAACTTATTCCGTATCATTGAATTTATTGCTACAGGATCAATTGGCAGTGTAAGAAAGTATCATGCAACGAATCTCTAAATCCATGTCTTTGGTGTCTCTAAATCTAACGTGAATTTCTTGTAGTTCCATCTCCTCCGTGCCTACCTACCTCCGCTCCCACTTCCTCCCCAAGCTTCAAGAATTGTAAACAAATGTATTACCAAAGAACTTTCAGATTTTCAACACAAAAGGGGAAATAAGTGGCAAAACTCAAGAGCACCCATGTACTATAATGGATACTCTGTAGAAAACCCCTGGTGGAGTTTTGAAGATTACTCTTTCGAGACCGCAAAGTCGATACGTCCGATGAACTCACTGGTTTTTAACCCTGATCCGCCAGACTGACTTGGGCGAAGGCGTCGCGGCTTATTTTGGGATATATAGGCGTTAGTAATTTAGGGTTTAGGTAGAATGGTGGGGTTCAAACGAGATTAGGCGAGGTGGTAGGAGAGGCATGTGTTTTTGTTTACGTGAGATGAGATGACGATGTGATGTTGTGGCGATGAAGTGAATGACGTGATGAAATGAAATGGAGGATTATACACAGCTGATGGGGAACTTAAAGCTAGAAGTAATTGTTGCAGAATTATCCGCGTTGGCATGTCTGTACACTAGTAGCTTGCTGGCGAAGCTCGTCCGTGGTACTTTTCGCTGTTGGATTTGTTCTAGTCTATTACATGGTAGGATGCGCATTGGTTTCCCCATTTCTGATAGCTCTCTCTATCAAATTGGCAACGAGCTCTAATGTTCGTCGTCTATGCCATAACCTGTTGTCTAGATTTGTAGTTGACAAGATCCCAATGCGTACGTATTTGACCATATCATCTTCACTTCCATCTCGTCTCAACTCAAGCGGTCTCTCCCTCCCCTCCTCCCCTTCTCCTCCTCAAAACAGCAATAACCAACCACCTCTTCCTCTCCGTCACATCCTCAATCCCCCTATCAACAACCCACTTCCTCTCGACCCCCTCCGCATTCCTCTCCCACATCCTCTCAACCTCCAACCCCGTCTCCCTCATCTTCTCCTCCTCATAGAACCCCCTCATCTTCTCCCTACCCGTATGAAAACCCGCCACGACCCACGCTCTCCCGTGTTCACCATTCAAAAACCACGAAATCGACTTTAGCAAGTTCAAATGTTGCCAGGGCATCCACAGACAATCGGCCACCAATATCCTCGTGAACTTCCCACGATTTTCGAGTGAGAAGTTATCATCTAGGACACCCCATTCATGACCTTGAACTTCTACCGGACGAGCTTGTAAGTCTTCTGAAGAGATCACAGGGGCTTGGTTGGCTGGTCGTTTCGTGATATTTCGCGTGACATTCGTCGTAAGATTTGCCAGGATCTCAGGAGCAGGATAATCACTGATGATGACGCGCGAGGCGCCTAACCACCAGGATATTATTCCCGCAAGACCAGTTCCTGCGCCGAGTTCTAGGACTTGGTGATTGTTAACTGTCCAGTCGACCTTTGAAGTGTTCTCTCCATCATTCCCAATTCCTGCCCCAACGACACCGGAGCCCAATTCCATGAATCCTGATAACTCGACTGCGGCGTTCCATACGAAATGCGAGAATAGACTTAATGAGCTTGCGCTTTGAGGGTCTGCGAGGGAGAGGTGGATATTTGGGATCTTGTTCACCAGACCACTTCCATTATCTTCCTTATTTCCCGAATGCCCTGCAACTGTCACCGCACCGTCCTTGTCCAAAGCTGGTTCATTGCCTATAGGTGTGTAGAGAACAGAATTCTGCGCGTCGCCATGTTGATTTTGTATGTCGTCGGGGAATATGAAGGAGAGTGAGGAAGAGAGAATGTCTTCTGAGGATTCGGCGGGTGGAGGGTCGCCGGTGTTGGTTGTGATGGGGATGAGGTGGATGCGGGAGGTTAACATTGTGGTTTTGTTGGGGAGAGAGTGTGTGTGGTTCCGTAGAAGGAGCAGTTGGTATGGTGCACAGAGTCGGTGTGTCTTTGCTCTTGCTTGTGTGGTACCTTCTGGTTGTGAATAGTCGAGTTGAAGTCGAGTCCAGCCGAAGTCGAACTGAGCTGATTCGGACAGCTTCGGTCAATTGAACTCGATCGCTGACGATGATCGTTCGTGTTCCTCTCCTTTCTCAAAATGTAGATTTCTGTCCTGGCAGACGTCCACTCAGATTCAAAAATCGTAAGTTATCGAAGAGCGCTATCGACGGCAAAACATCATGCAGTGCGATCAAGACAAGCAATATAGAACGTGTGCGTCCAACATGATGGAGGGGTCGATTTTAATATTGCCCTCACAGACCGCCCGAGCAGCCATCCCACTTCGTCGACCGAATACGGAAGAAGATCAACCATCCATACGACCAAAGATCTGGGTCGCTGGCCTGAGCTTGGTTGGAGTAAAGAAGCATGGACATTCCCTTGTCTCAGCCCTAGAGGTGGAGATTTTTGCTTATGCCTTGTGTGTGGAAATAGATGCTTCGTGTAGTAGTAACTTGATGTCTAGACGACCCAGAGGAAGGGGATTCTACTTGGTGTATGAGGTCAGTACTATTCTCGGAACATATCACTCTCATATGATGTGGACAAAAGAACACAAATGATTGAGTAAATACTACTTGCATTACTAAACAATTACTACCTAGCTAGAAGAGTAGTGATCCACCTCCTTTCATCACCAAGATCAACAACAACTAGCCAGCCATGTTGTATGTGTGTGATGAGAGAGTCGTTCCAAAGAAACAATGGTAGTGCCCGCTATGCAACCATCATGAAGAAGAAACTTTTTCGATGTCTTTTCTTGATGAGAAAAAAAAAGCCATTGGTATCATTCTTCCCCACCCAACCAGAACCCCTTAAAACGCCATAAAAATACATTCAAAAAGCAATATCCAAAAAGATCCAAAACATCAAGTCGCTTGCGCTTAAAGACAAAAAGGGTTGTTCATTCGTGCTCCATCAACTTCTCCAAGTCCATTCCGGTGAGATCATCGGAGATCCAGGGACCCTTTTCGGATTCATCTGCGTTGTGGAAGGCATCTGCTCGTCGCATTGTCTGAACATCTAGGTCGGTGACATAGGCTTTTTCATCGTTGAGCTTGAGGCGGACTTCGTAGTCCGTGTCAAGCATCATGTCGTCTTTCCAGAGACGACGACCGCCATCAAAGACGCAAAGAACTCGCTTCTTCATCTTCATCTGCGAGGCGGCGCATCCCCATGATCCTGGGTAGTCCTTGCGCTTCTTGCGGCCCTTGGTCTGGAGAGTCACTCCTCCCTTGGAATGAGTGAGTCCGCGGGACTTTTGGATACCGTTGGCTGGGTTGCGGTTTACGCGGCCCTTTCGAGATGATCTTGAGCGGAGGGTGAAGTCGTCATCGTTGTCATCATCAAAGTCGTCATCTTCATCATCCTCATCGGTATTATACACATTGGTGGTCGTGATGGGGAGAGCATTGTTTCTGAGGGTTTCGTGAACATCCTCATCTTGCTCAACCTCTGCAAGTCTTGCAGCATTGATTGCCTCGGAGGGCTCTTCTTGTTGGACAGTGCGGAGAACACAGTCATCCAAATGCTCATAGAAGTCTTGGGCACTGATGAAAATAGTCGAACAAGTGGTACACTTTCCGGTCGCATCTGGTGCGTATAGTGTAAGCTTGGAGATACCAGTCGTCCTCTTCCTGGCATTGGGAGCGGTTTGTTCCACCCCGTGACACGACATGAGGTGTCTCTTGAAGACATCTGCGCGATTGAACGACTTCTCAGTCGCCGATCCGGAACCTGGGCAGAAACCACAGATCATCATCCCTTTGTAATGAGTCAATGTGTGCCTGTTCTTGTCGTATTTACGGGCGAAGCCCTTGATGTGGTAGTCACAGGTGACGATGGGGCACTTCTCAGGCCTCTCGCTCTGGTGAGTCAACATGTGTGCCTTCATGTCCTTGAAGGTCCTTTCGCAACCTGGGAATGTGCATCGCTTTGGTTCCCTGGTATCCGAACCGCTGGCGTTGCCATCTGGGCTTCCTAATGAGTGGACCGAAGACTCCCTATGGATCTCTTGAGGGTAGTACTCAGAGAGGTAGGCTGGATGCATGTTCGGATAGGGCGATTGAGAGCCCTGCTTTACTGGTCCTGGACTCCTTGAAGGTTGCGACATGGAGGGCGATCCGGGAAACGTTGGTGGAGGAGGGTATGCGGAAGAGCCTTCATGTTGGGAGACATGAATGGGATTGTGTGGGTGTAAGATTGAGGGGTCTGCAAGGGTTGGTGTATTAGCTAATGTTCCCGACCAATTGAAAAAAATCACGCGCTGGATAGACAGAAAACCGACAAGAAGATTGAAGAGGTGGCACAAAGTTGCCGCTCGACTGAGAAAAGAAAGGAGATGGGTGGTATGGTGGATGTTTTTCGGTTGGTGATGTCTCCTGAGCGTGAGGACTCGAAGCAAAGGGAGAATGTGCGAAAGCATGCGATTGTCGACGCGAAGAAGAAGGAGAAGAAAGAGAATATCTCCCGGTACTGACTGGCGAAACCAGCGATCTGGTAGTCGGAGTACTGGGGGAGCGTACAAAAGTAGAAACAGAAGAAAGAGGGTTGGTGTTTGAAGACATCGAGCGCTGACGAGATGAAGTGCTTGAGATTTGTTTAGACTCACCAACAAAGCCAGGAGGTTTCGTCTGGAAGTCGACCACAGAGAAGTCGTCCATACCTGATGTTTGGAAAGCACTGTACTCATTGCCTGGGGCAAAGTCGGGGTAGGAAACAATGGTTGGGTGACCCATTGTGTGTACTGGCCATTCTGGATGCACTGAATGTCCGTGAATTGAGTGTGGTGAGCCCATCGCCGAGGACATTGGGGAAGGTCCGGAAGCTGTTGAATAGCTGGATGGCGCGCCTTGCAATCTTGGAGAGTCGGAGAGGGGATATTGTGATGATTCAGCATAAATAGTATTTGATTCGAAAGCCGCGCTCATTGGAATTTCGTCCGCGTATCGTGGATATGAAGCAAACTGGGGATCCAAATTTGGGGCTTGTCCGTTGAACTGAGCGTTGAACATATGGGGCGAGTCGTAAAGGCTGAAATCTAAATTGTGATCGGCAACAGCCATTGTGTGGGAGGAGGTCGGTAGGGGGTGGAGTATGGAATTGTGAATTTGTTATGAGGTCAACAAATCTCGGAACTAAATTCCAAGCTGCTGTCGTCGTTGTTATGAATGGCGATTCTTGGAGGCCAATCTCCAAGCTATTGTTTGTTAGTTCGTGTGTTCAAAACTGTAGCGGGGGAAAGCAGTGAGGGAATTTTCAGTCGCGGTACCTTTTAGTTTCGAATATCAATACTGGTTACGTGAAGGAACTACGAGGAACTCCTCTGTTGCTTGTGAGTATGGCTCTGCGCGTCGAGTATGAAGACTTGGTCGGTTTGGGTAGCGGGGGAACCTGAATGAAGCGGGAGCTACTGCTGTCAAAGTAATGCCGATATGCCGAGTACCAGAACAGGTTACTGCTGGATGATCTCGACCACGAAGGGCAAGTATGGTCGATGAGAGCGACAATGAAGTCGTATGAGGGACGAGTGAGGCCAGGAATTGGAGATGCTTGGGAGCTGTGCCTTCTCAGATTTGGGGGTTTCCACGATCTTATTATCTTAGATTTGACGCTCCCGGGGGATGGGCAGGGAAGGCAAGGTATTGCTCTTGCCATGTGGATCTACTCCGCCTGCCCTGGACCGATCAGGGGCAGAATGAAGGGGGGGTGCACCTCAGGGAGGTAGGGGAGGGGTTAATTCTGGACCTCAATCCTTGTGTGTATCTAACTTCAGTGCCCCTGCCCCCGATGCACGTCCATGGATGATTTCCAAGACTGTGCAAGACTGTGCAAGACTGTGCAAGACTGGTGTCGACAGACCCAGGACCCAGAACCCAGAGGAGCCAGCGCGCAAGACACCACCACTGGAGCGCCAGTGGGCTCGGTGGAGACAGGAGGACAAGACAATTGTGGCAGTTCCCTGACCGAACGGGACTTCTGGGCGGACACAGCTCCAAGCGTGAACGATGGCTTGAAATGGCTTTTCCCCTTCTCACCGTCGTCGTCGTCGTCTCGTTGTGCCTTTTCTCTCGCTGTCGATGGAAGCGGATCTGGCGGTGTCTGTCTGGCCCAATTCTGGGCTCGGGGTGGTGCGAGGCAGGGATTGATTGCAACTTTCGTGACTTTCCCGGCCTAGAGACGAGGGGACCCTCTCGCTCATGATCCTATCTCTTCCAACCTCTAACTTCCACCTCATCGCTATGTCCGACAACATGGTGGAGAGGGCCAGTCGGCAACGAGGGCGGAAGAAACGAGGATACACACCACATTTGGGCCATGAAGGGAGCCCACTCACTCGTAGCTTTACCAACCAAGTTCTTTGCTCGCCTGGCACAAAGGGAAATGGCTCCCGGCCTTCGCTTAATTGGCATTGCGATTCTATTTGCGAAAAACAAAAACGTGGGAAGAGAAGTGGAATGTGCGATGCATTGGCCTCTATGTGTCTGTTTGTGTTCCGGACTCCTTCGTTTCTTGGTGCTCTCGCTTCAGGCTTCACCAGCAAACAAATCGCTCTCTCTGCTGTAGTAACACCTCAACACCACCCCGTTAGTTTTCCGCGGGTGACTGTTGTAAAGCTAGGAGAAAGCCCATATGAGATTATGAATGCACTTGTTCCATCAGAACGACTCCCCCGTCTCCAGGCCAGAGAGAGTACAAAGTGTGATCTTCACATATGACGATCCATGCTGACAATGAATGGTTTTGTGGTTGGTGCTGCCGCAGGCGCCGCCTTGTGACAGGCCTTTCTGGGGAAGGCGTGTCGATCCCAACCTCTGACTTTCGTCTTAATTGAGCAAGCACGGAGCCATCTCCAGAGCTTGTTCGATCGCTTGTTCTTCAAAGGTGTGGGGGTTGATAACTGGCCAGATGGGAAAGAGGTGCAAGGAGGGGGGATGGTTCGCTTGTTGCACCCCAAAACAGTATAATTCGATAGGAACCATTCCCTGTTCCGGACGACTTTGTACGTGCAAATACAAAAAGTGTGTCTGGCAAAAGTAGAGCATCTCGAACGCATTCTGTTTCACGCAGGGTCTTCATAGCCTTACCACAATCTGGAATGGGGTTGTTATCACAAACCTTCTTCGTCTTCCCCTCCGCAAACCTGCCAATCTTCCAGTCAAATCTGAACATCAACTCGGCGACAGAGGATCTCTAGATTCCACAGGTATGAAGGCTTTCGCTGGTGCGGAGACGACGGTTCATAGTGCAATGCCACCAGAACGGTAGCTCTGCAGGCGCTATTGCTATTGTTGAGAGGAGCCAGATAGCTCTGGAAAAGGTTCGTGACACGCAATGCAAATTCCCCAGGACCCCCTTGCGATCCAAGAAGATGAGTAGGTAAGCAACAGCACAATTTTGAGGATTCTTTGCAGAACGAAGCACAACCAATCTTCCCTGGGGAGGGTCCCGGGAACGAAGGCATCGCTCGCTGCGATTGGTTTGAATACGCCTGTCTGCTGTGGCTCAAGCTCTCGCGAACAACAAGGGCAAGCGAGAGAAAGGTCTATTTATTGCATCAGGAGGCGGTGCATCTCTGCATCTGCTTGAGGCTGTGCGAGATGTCATTCTGGTGCTCCCTCCACTTCTGAGCACATTCTCTCAACATTGTACGCATTGCCATTGGAACCTCTCAGAGCGCAGAAGAGAGGAAAACTCCACATCCGCACATTCCTATCGTCTAGTGACTGAAGATGGTGAAAGCAATGCGTCATGTCCATTCGACTGCCGGTGTGAGTGATGACGGTGGCAGTCTAGATGATCCATCCCTGCTCTAGTATATCTTCGCTATCGCGGGAGACATAAGGAATATTTAACATTTGAGGCTTCTTATTCGACCCAAAACCCGGGGAAGACAGGTTACGTTTCGAGCGAGGCAGACCTAGGTTCCCTTTCATCCAACGTTCTATCATCAGGACTCACTGTTTATGGAGACGCCTGGGTACAACAACTAGTCGCCTATTTCGTCGCATATCATTCCACGCCAGCTGTCGTTCTGCTGATCGACAGTCCCCCAATGATCCATATTTCGCTGCCTATTACTGTAATGCGATGAAGAGTTCTTAGAATCGATCCTGTCCCGGCTGTTGTGCAACGGAAGGGAAGGAACATTTTTTTTTTTGCACAGTCAAGTCTGCTAAGCTAGGTACTGCACTCCATCACCGAGTAGCGGCTCTGTCTGGCTCCTGAAGGAAGTTCACGCTGTCCATAGAGTTGCAAAACTGGAGCAGCCGACCACCCCTATCCTCCAAGGGCTCTCACAACCACCAACAACAGAACCACACCAAGCCAAAGGAAAAGAGAGGAAAGGATCGCTGCATGGCATCGGATATCAAAATATAAGACAGCCCTACAGTATTTGACCTCGCTGATTGGCTGCCACACTGAATTGGGAAAGTGCTATATGACTTGGCACTAGGAAGCTTATTGTGAGATTAGGCGTTTCTCACCACTGAGTGGCTCGTAGGAGAAGATCTCAAACACAGTGGTGGCCGTTAGGCCGGTGTGAACGGGAACTTTGTTGTCAATCAAGCCAAGTCAGAGATAACCATCAGTGTGATGACTTGAGTGGTTTGGACATTTAAATTGACTGGAGTATTGCATGATGTTGTTATGATCCCACTGTTCAGAGGGAAAACAAAGTAAGTGAGATGATTCTGACTGTGTTGCTGGTATCCCCTTGATTGGTTCCCTTGTCTTGAAGAGGAGAGCAGGGGCACTTTACCCTCGTGAATTGGCGCGGGATCTTCTGGACATTGTCCCGGGTAAAGATGGGAGGTGTTCATCTTCGCATTTCTGGTTCTCTGGGTGAAGATTTGTAACGTTCCGTGATTGTTGTTGGCTGTTTGCTGTTCGTTTACGCGGTTATCCGATTCAATAATTTCATTTCTTCCAATATTGTCTTGTGGTGATATGGTCGTGGCCGGCCTCACTCAGGACAAGAACGTTACGAAGCGATAAGCCAGCACCATCCCATTAAACAAACAAAAACAGCTACAAAGTACTACTGCAGCAATGCAGTACAGTACTGGTCTACTTCTTGTTGTGTGCTATACTGTGGTACGTACCTTTGTACTCTCACTCACACAGCCTTGACCGAGTCCTGGGTAAAGAGGGAGCGGCTCGCACTGGTCCAAGCTCATAGGGCTGGATTACCGTGACGATCGACATCTGAAATGACCCTTACCGCATCCCGGCTACATCCCCTTCAAACTGAGATGCCTAGATGCCTGCCTTCGGCCTCACCGTCTTGGCGCAATCCTGAAAGGGGAACGGAAACATTCGCGAATGAACAAATGAGAAGGAGACCAACCTCGTAGGGCAGAGGGCCGTGTCTTCTGGAAGTCTGCAACGCAACCATGACTGCAGATGCCGCAGAGAAAGGTGCATCGTCGGTGAGGAAAGAAATTATAGAGAGGGAGCAGAGATCCGAATGTTGTCGCCTAAGAAGAAGGCTGATTGATGACCTCGGAATCATGTAATACGAAAAGCAACTTAAAATCACTCGCTCTCCCCGTATGCAGTGTGTTGTCCGTATGCTGTCGAGTACTTACACGAGAGTCGAACCAACACCCCCTTCAGATGACGATATGATGATTTGCCTCTGCATCGCTCTGCTTGTTGACTTTTCTTGCCTGCATCCATCACTCCATGCCACCCATTGTCACTGACCTCGGCTCCGCCTTTCTGCACTCCAATATACTTCGGACTCGGTGGAGGAGGCTGCTCAGTGTCAAGCAACCGGCCACTTCATCCGCTAGGATAGAGTTCAAGTTCGTTCCAATAACACTCCTCATCAGGTGGTAGAAGGCGGGGGAAATTGTGTTGTATGGGACGATATCTATGGAACAGGGTTTCACAGAGAAAAGGTTTGGCACATTTTTTGTCAGGTCCAGGAAGTGGAAGACTGACTCCAAAGGCGAGTTGTCAGACTTCCGTCCGTGGTTTTCGGATGCCGACCAACGAGTGGGTATTTCTCCTCTCCAGCCAAGACAACGAACAGAAATTCGAACAGTGACCCTGGGATCTGCAACTGGTTCTATCGCGCCCAGGAACCTTTATCATTCCTCTTGATAACAATCATCTGAGGGATGGGGCTAGTTGGTGGTTCGAGGCAGAGCCAGACCATTCTTCACGCTACGCAGAGTCCATGTAGATGCCGATAATAAGTTTAGAGAAGTGATGGTCTCTGAACTACCAAAACCGTTTTACCAATGAACGTTGGTCGCGTCACATGTTTTGCTCGACTATTCGTAATGCTCATCATCATTTCAATAATGCCATGCAGGCGGTCTCAAGCATCCACCAACTTTTGCAACACGTGGTTCACAGGATCGTCGATGGGGGAGGGGTTTTTGGTTGTGAGGCTCTGTTGGAGCCAATGTCCGAAAGGAAGCAGGATAAATTCTGGTGTACAGCGAATGAAAGTCGCAACGGTATCATCCGTTCATGTTGCGTGTTGTCTGATTGGGAGCTTTGGGATAGATCCGGAGAAATCCCAACTTTTGTACTGTGACAAGTTACCAGCCTCCACGAAGTACAGGAATAGCGATTACCACCACTGTAGGACCTCCAGTCAAATGCAGTCTTGTATTAGATATGTTGCGCTTGAGGGCTGTCAATACCGAGGATTTGGTGGGATTTCGGATTTCAAAGGATGCAAGCTGCTGCGATGTGGCCAACCGCCATCCAGTGAAATGGCGAGACGCAAGAGCGTTAAAATTGTAAAAACACCACGCAAAGGAAGACATTCCTTAGATGGTGATACAATTGACACTATCCATGTGAGGAATGCAGCCCGCTTCTCAGTGTCATGATGCTCTCTGTGTCTCCGTTAGATGCCAGTGGTTGGCAATTTGGGCAGTAGGAGACAGTTTTTCCTGAAATAGGAGAGTATGACTTGACGTCGGCGACCAAATATCATCGACCTCAGTCTCGGCCCATGCATGCTGGCACATTCACCAATTCGACGAACGGCGCATCGAGATGTTTTTCCCCAATTAAGGACCCCTCACTCCAACCAACCTTCTTTTTGGACCTTTCCTAAAATCCATGTACTGTACACTCCTCCTGGTCTGCTAGGTTCTAGTGACAGATTGCAGGATTTCGACGTGATGCGTGGTGATTATTTTGGGATACTCTCCTCGATTGATTTTCTGGTGATGCCATGGGCGCGACAAACACTGCAGCTTCCAGAAATCCAAATCCTTTCTCCTTGTCATACCATACATATTCGATACTCTATACTTCCGTATACGTATGCCGCATCCATCCCTTGCCACAATCCTCTAACCCAAAAAGCAAAGATTAGGCGAGATTTTGCAATGATCTGAGCGACGGCATGGCGGAACTGGGGCACAAAGGGCACAGTGCTGTGTAATACCACTACCCGTACACGCCACTTACATGCTGTACCGTAAATCTCAAGAAATCCATGGATCTGGGCCCATGCCTTCCATCAAATTGCACAGGAAATTAAAGATTGAGGTGGTGAAGTCTGTGGAGAGTTGTGGACGAGTCGAACGACTGGATTTTCCTGTCTGCACGATGCAGGAGGCAGGAATCCGTTCTCTGTGATTTGGTAGTGGTCTTGAAGTCGTATGTTTTTGGGATGCGTCTGCATTGGGGCTTCGTGGCGCTGGCTTTCCTTTCAACCTCCCTGTTGTTGCAATTCTCGAACGCTGTTCGATATTTGGTAGACGGCGCTTGCGGTTTCCCGTCAATTAAGTGGCTTTGGTGCAATAATTATCATTGAAGAAATCGAGAGGCTCGAATCTGGAGAAAAGAGAGAAGGTTTGGTGTGGTGGGCGATCAATAATTCAATATCGAATTGCCTTTGATGCATTCTGGTGAATAGATCCCCTGGATGGTCTCGATGGGGTCGAAAGAAGCAAAGAGAGGGGTTTCGCGATCCCGGGAGTCATGGGAGGTGAAAAAAGTAAGGTCTTGTTTCTTGTGTACTTGCTGCATGTATGCGTTGGATGGTTGAGACGGAACATGGGAGGTTGTGTTTTAGAGTTGAAATTCTTTGTCGCGTTTTTGTTCTGGTGAGAATCTTGTACCTGGCTGAAGGAGCGGCCAGGGTCGAGTGCCTTATCTCGAACCAAGCATTCTGCAGTTTGAAGGGATGATCGCATAGACTGGGCAATGAAATGTTCATCTCAAGTCCCGAAGGGTTTTCAAGTTCTTTCGGGTTATTTGACCGCCATTACTTTGGGTTCTTTTAGTAGTTCGTCCTTGTGCATTCGTTTCAAGTGCCGGGATTGTCTACATGCGGGATCTTCAATCCCGTCGAAAGGGCAGTAAGAAGCAAGCAACAATGCAAATTTTCTGGGAAGAAGCCTTTTTCTGATATATCAGGGGAAAATATTCAATTGAATATTTCCAATTGCTTTTTTCCTCCAAGGATTATGTTATTATTTAATTAAGTTCATGCCAATCCCCACAACTCTATACCATAACCCTACCCTGAAGTATTCATGGCCTCAACACGTTGAGAAGTCTCCAATTGATAT
Source organism: Tetracladium marchalianum (assembly GCA_037074945.1). Lineage (NCBI taxonomy): Eukaryota > Fungi > Ascomycota > Leotiomycetes > Helotiales > Tetracladium > Tetracladium marchalianum. Next base: position 91,184 of record JBAMDN010001469.1, read on the forward strand.
GCACTTGCACCGATTGGCCAACTACCAAGTGACTTGACCCCATTCTTGGGCAATGTTCTAAGCCTCAATATCCCAAGATTATGGTGGTCTTCATTGGCTTCTGTTCTCTCATCATTCGCGAGATGAATCTGGACTATAGGAAGAATTCTCGACTAAATTGACTAGATTACCTAGGAAACCTCTGCAAGGCGAGTATTCTATGATCTTGAATTGTTTCGGGAAGAGCTCAACGTCCTTTTACATCTATCAAACGAAATGGTCGAGAGGATAACTATAGTGCTGAAAGGAAGGGATTTGAAACTTCTTCGTTCATTTCTATACTTCTGGATTTTGTTAATATATGTTTACAGTACATTTGGAGATCTTCAACAAGCAGAACTAGTCGTTTTTTGCTGGTTCTAGCACCCACGGTCATTGATTGCTGTGATTGCTGTGATTGCTGATTTTGTTCTCGACCTCTGTAGCTCAGCAATAGCAATTGCTGGAATTGAGACGTTGCGCATCATTGATGAAGTCAGTAAGATTAAGAGGCAGCCCACAAATCAAAGTGAATATGTCCACCGTACGGTTCATAAACAAGGCAAGAGCTGGTGGTGTTGATCTTGCGTCGACTCTTCGCTTCTCACGATGAGCGACCATGAGTCATGCTTGGCACTGCTCGGTTCGACCAATCCCAGTCCAGCATGTACCAGCAGTGTTATTGTATAAGATATAATTCTCTGCCGCGAGAAATGAATTGACAATAACCTTCAAGCCTTGAGTTGGGTAAGATACGGGCCCAATACTGACAACCGCGCTCGAAATCGACCAATTGCGATGTTGTTAACATGGGAGAAACCACCTGCCCCAACCAAGGAGTACGAATCCAGTGGTACAAACGCTGTCAACGAAGAACAAACAAAGGTCGAGAATGATGCCGTCGAGATTGTGGGTCAGCCTGAAGATAAGGGACAGGAACAGGAATATCCGTCCAAGTTCAAGCTTACTCTCATTGTCATCGCCCTCAGTCTCGCTATCCTTTGCATCGGTCTCGACAATACAATCATCTCAACTGCCATTCCCAAGATCACAGATCAATTCCGTGCCCTCGAAGATGTCGGTTGGTACGCCAGTGCCTATTTGTTAACAAACTGCGCTTTCCAACTCACCTGGGGAAAGCTCTACACCTACTACTCGATTAAGTACACATTCCTTACGGCACTATTTATATTCGAAGTCGGGTCTACCATCTGCGGCGCTGCGCCAAACTCGATAGCACTCATCACCGGTCGTGCCATTGCTGGAGTTGGAAGTGGTGGTGTCTCTTCTGGAGCATTCCTTATGGTTGCACACTCCGTGCCGCCACGCCAACGACCGATATTCATCGGATTGATCGGAGGAATGTATGGCTTCTCTTCTATTGCCGGTCCTCTGCTTGGAGGCGTCTTCACCGATAGCTCCGTTGGCTGGAGGATGTGCTTCTATATCAACCCCCCGCTTGGTCTCGTCACTGCTGTGTTTCTGCTGATATCGGTTGGTAATCCTGGAGGAAAGAAGACTCACACCGTCAGCATCTTGAACCAGATGAAAGAAATGGATCTTCCAGGAATGGGATGCATTTTGTTAGGTGTCATCTGCTTGGTACTTGCTCTTCAATGGGGCGGAACTAAGTATGAATGGAGCAATGGCCGCATCATTTCACTCCTGGTCCTCGCATTTATTCTTCTTACTGCCTTTGCTTGCTTCCAAGCATTTAGCGGCGACCGCGCAACTGTACCCGTTCGTGTATTTGGGAACAGAAATATCTGGGGTTCTGCTATCTTTGGTGGATGTGTGTGTGGCTGCTTCTTTGTCATGCTTTACTATGTAAGCTTTCACTCGGAAGATAGAAGACATCAATCACTGACCTGAGAACTAGATTCCAATATGGTTCCAAGCCATCAAGGAGGCCACGCCTATCATGTCTGGCGTTATGAACCTTCCAATGGTCATCAGCTTCGTTGTGTTTTCATTCCTGGGTGGAATCGGAACCTCTTATACCGGATACTACATTCCCTTTGTCTATGGGGCAGTCGTGCTCATGTCAATTGGCACTGGTCTTCTCTCAACTCTCAAGGTTGACTCTGGCCGCTCAAAATGGATTGGCTATCAGGTCATCTTTGGAGCTGGAGCAGCTTTTGGTCTTCAAACCGCCCTCACGGCAGCTCAGACTGCACTTCCAATTGTCGATGTCCCAATTGGTACTGCTGTTGTCTTGTTTACCGAGAATCTTACTGGAGCAATCATGGTGTCGGTGGCACAAAATGTCTTCACAAACCAGCTGGTTGCGAACTTGAAGGAAAGAGTTCCTGGTGTTGATTCCAGCGTGGTCTTGGGTGTAGGAGCAACACAAATAAAGAACGAGATTCCAGGACAGTTCTACAGTCAAGTGTTACTTGCGTATAACCAGGGGCTGACGGAGACCTTTTATGTTGGTATTGCGCTTGCATGTTTTGCTGTTTTTGGAGCTGGTGCTCTTCAGTGGTTGTCAGTGAAGGGTGCTAAGAAGGAAATAGAGGTGGAAGAAAAAGCATAATAGATTTAGAATAGATACAATGTGATTACTTTCTCTCTGAATTTTACGTTTGAAACTTGAACCTTCCTTCTCATAAAGCCTGTTGAAGGTCTACTGAACCATACTTGGTGCGAATCCTGTGTTTAAGGGAAACCCTGAGCACTTCCCATGCCGGCGGTCCACGTCAGCTTTGCAAACACTGTAAGACGTTCTGAATGAGATCAAACGAAATTCGTTTGTGCTCATCCAGTAGGTGGAAGAAGCCATGGGAACGCGTCGTCAAAGAAATACCCCGGAATGCCGGTGTCTGAATGCCGAAATGCTTGGCAGGCAGGGAGCTTGTATTTGGCATCCATCAATCTGTCCAGAACCAAACAAAACCAACAAACGAAACCGATAAGCATGGCCACATAACACAAATTGGGGATTGAAGAAACATGCTATTGCTATCTTGAAATTGAATCGAATGATCTCTCTCGCAAAAATGAGTAGACTTGGGGTTTACGCCGCGGTAGGCAAGCTCTGATAGCTTCAATACTGTTGCACGCGGGGCTAATTCATCATACCAGGTTTCGACAGCTCTGGCAGCGGGCGTGGTGGTGGCTGCTTTCCATCAGAGGCCGAACTTCTATTCGGCATGTGTTTATCTATCGCAGAGTAACCTGTGCTTGATGGTAGGTGTAGTGAGGGTGGCTGGCAGCTTCTTCGTAGCTGACTGTTTGATAGATCATCATCAACTTGATCCTCCTCATTTACACTAGTTTTATGTACGGCCTCCAAAGACTGTGCTACGGAGCTCTGCGACCCATCGAAATCGAGCAACTTTACGAGAAGGGATGGTTCGCAGTCACAGAAACATGTTTGGCAATGACGATATTTCGGGAGGAGGTTGGAGCTTGGTTCTTGGTTATGTTCGTTGCGCTATTGACAGGAAAGGTCTGGGGATGGATTGGAGATGGAAGGGTTGAGATCTTGGAGCAACAACCACCAGCGAATCCGCGCCTCTTTCATATTCGATTGTCTGTTTCACTGGCAATGTCCTCGATATACGATATTTGGCTTATGAGCTATACGATCAGGACGGTCATACAACAGGCGAGACCTAACATGATGGTTATGTTCCTCTTCGAATTCGCGGTTCTGACTACCTGCTCCTTTGCGACGGCGTCTCGATATGGCATATCTTTGATTGAAGCGAAGATTATCAAAGATCAAACGGTGGAGAGGTTGGCGGAGCGGCGCAGGGAGGTTCGGGAGGAGAGAGCCGAAATGATCAGACAAAGAGCGGAAGCAGCGGCTGCTTCTGAGGGAGATGATGCAGAATTAGATTTGGCGCCTCTTCCCTCAGAAGACGATGTCGATGAGATGGATATTGAAGTACCAGGATGGGAGGCAAAGGGTCAATGGGTATTGACCCTGGATCTGGCAACAGGTTTGTGGTTGAAAATTATCCAAAAAATTGTCACTTGCTAATTGATCTCTAGATCTCATCAAGCTTTTGATTTACTGCACATTCTTTGTAATCCTTCTCATGTTCTATGGTCTCCCCATCCACATCATGCGAGACCTATTTATGACAGGGAGATCATTTACCAAGCGTCTTGCGGCTTTCCTCAGATATCGCCGAGCTACCTCGGATATGAACAGCAAGTACGAAGATGCGACTGTGGAAGATATTGAAAGAGAAGATGTGTGTATCATTTGCCGAGAAGAGATGCGCCCTTGGTCTGTTACCAATCCTCCAGCAGCTCCCGTTGCACCTGGCCAACAACCACCACCACCACGCCCAGCTGGCACTGCCAACGAACGATCAAGACCAAAGAAACTTCCTTGTGGCCACATTTTACATCTCGGTTGTCTTAAGAGTTGGCTTGAACGTCAACAAGCTTGTCCAACGTGCCGAAGATCCGTGGTAGAAACCACACAGCCTAGGGCAGGTGCACAAAATAATGGAAACGGTGCGGCTCCAGATGCAGTTCCTGCTCCTCCTCCTGGTCAAAATGGCCAAAACGCCCAAAACGGTCAGAATGGGCAAAATGGGCAAAATCCACAAAATGGCCAGGCAGCGCCTCGCCGTCAAAACATGAGAATGTTGAACATTGGACCATTAAGACTCGGATTTGGTCATGGAAACCTTCGAGATATGGCTGGTGGAGTTGCAGACGCACAAGGTGCACAAGGGCCAGGGCCCCGTGTATATGGACTAGAAATGGGATTTCCACGTCGAGCGCAGGCAGCTCAGGCACCTCAAGGACAGGCCACAACTGCAGAGACCATGCAGGAGCAAATTCGAGAGATGGAGCAGCACATCAGAGCAGAGCTACTATCTTTGCAACTTACACAACAACAATTACAACTAGTGCAGCTCTTACAGACAGAGCTGACACGACTCCAGGAGATGCAAGCGGGTGGGGTTGATCCTCTGGCACCACCTCAACAAGCTTTCCAAACCCCATTCCCTACTCACTTTCCTATTGGAGGATTACGACCTGTGGCACCCAGTATGCAACCATATATGGAAAGACATACCGTTCGTCCCGGCACCGTAGCCATTCCCTCTGGCAGTATCGAGCTTCCACCAGGTGTTAGCATTCCCGAGGGGTGGTCACTCCTCCCGATGCACAGAATGGAGGGAGGACCACCAGGAAGTGCAACTGGAGCCGGATCTGCATCGAGCACAGGATTAGCGTCGGCAGCTACTCACCAACCACATCATCACCATCATCCCACGCCAACCTTCAGCCCTACGCCTAGCACTAGCGCGCCGTCTAATAATAATCATTATCTGCCGACACCACAAACCTCCGAACCAGCCCAGCGATCACAATCACAAGCTTCCTCTGTTCATTCGTCCGAGAATAACGCCGCCCCTGCCCTCACCCCTCCGTCCATGTCGACCTCGACGTTCTTTGGTGCCCCAGCACAACAACAACAACAACAACAGGATCCTGCACCTCATAGCCCTCTTCCTTCTTCGCATAGTTCAAGGGAGGTTGAAACTCCTGTTTTAGAGCCCACCCGAGCCACGAATAGCTCGGTCGACCTCGATCCAAATAGCGCAGAGCAGGATCGTCGCGTGAGAGAGAGTAGACTCAGGAGACTGGATGAGCAGATGGCTAGGAGTGCTGCTGAGAGGAGGGCACGCCTTCAACAAGACGAGGATTTCGCTGCTGCTGCTGCTCAAGGATCTGAGAATGGAAGCAGTAGCAGTAGCAAGGGCAAAGCCGTTAGTATGGAGGATGTGAGTGATTCTGATGATGATTGAGCCCAGCTGCACGAGCGTGTATTTAACAATTTTGATCGACGAAGCAATGGAAAATAAAAGGGAACGAAGCAAGCATTATTGGTAGGCGTTACTTTTTTCATGGGGAGGATTTTTGAAAGTTTTTTGTTATGGAAAAAGGTAAGTATGTAGGTATCTTAGGATTACAAATACCAATATACAAGTTTTTTTCTTTCATGGTTTCGGATGAGTTTGAATAGAAAGGGTATGATGAAGTGTGTTTTTTACTATGAGAAGATATGTCAAGTACACATTGAGATATGAGTGTATTTATGAATTTCCTCCCCATGCCGCAAAACTACAAGTACTGGTCATGGAAATCCTTGGAAGAGAGGGGAGGAGAGATGGTGTACCATCTCTTTTATTCATTGTGAAATTCAAAAGAGAAAGCCAAAAAAACCCTATTCTGTAATCCGGAAGGATAATTAACGACGTTCCAAAGCTGCGGCACCTTGTGTTGGCGTTTCTTAGAAGCTGGACGGAATTCTATACCTAATGGTCGTGTTTGTATGAGATGAATGATTTATCCAGCAGGTAGGAAGTACCAGCTCATATTGGTGACTCGAGAGTGGCCCTGTTTGAATGTTTGCAGGGCGAGGAGAGATAAGTAGACAGATCTGAGTGCATTTTGATATAATTTTCCATTTTGTCGGTGGCTTTATGAATTTGACTGGCCACATATCGACTACCTACCTACCTGGCTTTGCAGTTGTTGACAGGTCTATCTGTAACCCGCAAAGAAAGTGGGGAAACGTGTGTTTATGTTCGTGAGAGAGCAAGTGAAAATTTGAAATTCTAGGCAAGAAGAGTAGAGTAGATTGAAGAATTTGATTTGACCATGAGAGCGCAGCTCGCTCGCTCTAAGGTTTGTGTCCTAGCTGTAGGAAAGCCCCACGTGTAATGGGGATAGGCGTTTGGATAGCTTACAGGTGTAAAAATCGGTTGAGTGAATACTCGCTCAATGGCTGCGAGTTGAAGCGTATACTGATCCTTTCTGGAGTTGGTTCAAAGGAAGGACTTTCGGATTGCCTTGCCTAAGTTCATCACATGAACCGTAAAGATTTGCAATCCGAATTTCCTGGAATTTCCTTAGAGGAGAGATCCCGAGTTTTTCGATTGAAGTTGGTTCCCCAACTCTCTTGCTTTGTTGCCTCCTATGTAGGTGTTCCGTCGTGCCTGGAGTACAAATGAAATTTCGCGACCAATAAGGATTTGCATTTATCGTGAGTTGTTGAAGTCCTCAAAGCAACTGGGACAAGGGAGGAAAAGAAAACGCAGAGAATGCGTATTTCCATTCTTCATTCCATATTCCCGCTCCCGTTCCCGTTGTCCCGATGTGAGAAGAAGCTCTCGGGACCAGGATGGAAGTAGATTTATGTTGAGAGGATAGATGGATATTGAAGTTTTTCTATTCCTGGAAGCGCACGCCTGGCCAAATGGAAGCTGATCAACCTTTTAAGCGAACCTCAACGCAGCCCGAAGGAGATTGCCTCGACTAGCGGGATGAAGCTTAAAGGGACACCAACCAACCTTAACCGTAACCGTGATCTGGATACTTTGTCTCATGATCTCGCACGGTTATTGGCCTCACGGTCTCCAGTTTCTGTGAAGGCAGAGCCATGATCGGATTCTTTGGGTGTGAACCTTACTCTATCTGCTTGAATGGATTAGCAAAGTTGTACCTTATTTTCGTGCTGGAGATAACTTTGTGGTGGTGAGAGGAATGCGCCACAGCCAAACCCTTGGAATCTTGTTCGGGAAAGAAATTTGTTGAAATTTGAGCTGTCACTGTGCAACGCGAGCTCTGCATGCAAGGCCGTTAGAATGGGAAACGGAATCATTTCCTCTGCCGCACAGTCTGTCTGCCTCACAACCCGCCGTCGGCTACAGAGGAGCATCTGATGAACATCTGATGAACATCTGATGAGCATCTGATGAGAACAGAGTCGGATCTTTTGCCAGATTGTCCTATTCATCTGATCACACGACGCGCTTTGGAGTAGAGATGGAGCGTGTGGGTAGTCCATTGCAGTGGTCCCCGATGCTGAATGACGATGGGGGTGCGGCGGGGCAATAGCTGTAGCTGTGTCGAGCTCTTGCTCCTCGGGGAAGCTGCCATTGGACGGCGTGTTGGCGGTGGAGAAGAGACTCTGAGGGGTCTTAGGCAGTGCAGCATTGTCTTGGACGGGGAATTGCATATTGACAAGCAACTTTGCCAAACTCACACGCAGGTCCCGAAGTAAATCAATTGAACATCTCGCGATTGTCTTGGAAAGGCTTAAAGAGCAAGGAAGGGCAGAAATGTTGGGAGGATGGAGGGGAGACCGGATACATAACAAGTGGGAAGTTGGAAGAGATTGCGAGCTCTAAAATACAGTAGAATCCACCCGGCCCATGCGTGCATCCTGGCATCCTGGCATCCTTCCCTCTTACCTCATTTGTTTACTGAATTCCTCGCTGCAACCGCGCTGCACTGCACTGCACCTCGACCTCCCTCCCGTCACTAATCATTCTAATTCCTAGGCCTTCCTACTCCTCTTCCCTTCGTTATTAGCCGTGTGCTGCCATCGACGACCACTCCTCATCCCTCCTCCTCCTCCTCGTCCTCCTCCTTCTCCTCCTCCTTTTCCCACTTTGTCGCTATCTCCAACGACAATCCATGAATGCCCTTTGAAGTTGCTGCGTTCACCACCACAACATCGCAATCTCCCAATTCCCATCTCCCAGCAGCTTCCTCCACTTCTCCACACCAACGAGGGTACCCGGCCCAGGAAGATCAATGACTTCTCCCGGGGAAGATGTCTACGCGACAGTAAGGTTATCAATGGAACTTGTCTCTCGACAGCTTTGCTAACACGCTACAGCTTCTGTTAAACGATAACTACCTCCCAGGTCGGTTTTTTGGTGCTACAATTTTGGATCTATGCTGACGCGAGCTTCATTCCAGGTGCATTGGTACTTGCGCACTCCCTCAAAGATGCCGGCACCACGAAGAAGGTGGTTGTGCTCGTCACACCCGACACTGTCTCTGCCAGTGTCATTGACCAACTAAAGGTATGTGGGGAGCTCTGCCTACCAATTTAATAATACTGACCAGCAGCAGACTGTTTTCGACCAAGTAGTCTTCATCCCACGCATCGTCAACGAATCTCCAGCAAACCTCTATCTCATGGGCCGACCCGACCTCCACTCGACTTTTACAAAGATTGTGTTATGGAAGCAGACCCAATTCCGCAAGATTGTCTATGTCGACGCCGACATTGTGGCTCTCCGTGCTCCAGATGAGCTATTCGATATACCCGCTGCTTTCTCTGCCGCGCCGGATATTGGATGGCCTGACATTTTCAATACCGGCTTGATGGTCCTCACACCAAACATGGGCGATTATTATGCTCTGAGTGCAATGGCTCAACGAGGAATTTCTTTTGATGGCGCAGATCAAGGTCTACTGAACATGCACTTCAAGAACACCTTCAACCGGATCAGTTTCACCTACAATGTGACTCCATCCGCCCACTACCAGTACCTACCTGCATATCGACACTTCCAATCGAGTATCAGCATGGCCCATTTCATTGGTGCTAAAAAGCCATGGACTGAGGGCCGAGATGCGCACAAGGGCACGACGCCACATGATGAGCTGGTGGGAAGATGGTGGGCAGTATACGATAGACATTTCCGAGAATCTGTTAGTACATAACGCCTCCTTCGGCTAAGGTTTCACACTAACGCTCAACAGTCGGTTGAAAGTTCCTCTGAAGGCTCGGCAATCATCGTACAGTATCACACGAAGGGCGAGTTCCAACCTGCCGTTCCATCTATCGTCATTGAATCACCTAATCAATCGTTTTCCGAGAATGAAGTCATTCAGCGACAGGCAACTCAAGAATCTTTCCAGGGATCATCGAATGATTCCACGATCGAGCAACCAAGTGAGTGGAAACAAAAACCGAAGCAAAAATCACAGCAAGAATCATCATATGGATCAACGCATGGAATATGGCACGAATCAAGGCCTAATTCGCAGCACCATCAAGAGCACCATCAAGAGCACCATCAAGAGCATCATCCCCAGCATCATTCCCAGCACGATTCTTCCCATGGTTCATCGCATACTCCAACATATTATCACACTCCATCTCCAACATCTGATTTCACATCGTCACACATTCAAGAGGAGGAAGCTTACGAACAAGCAGTGGAAACCCATGTGGACCAGGGAAATCAGCCAGAGCCCTATTCGTCGTGGGATGCTTCGAAGTACGTTTTCTTGATCACTATTTACACCATTCACATCTAACATCCTCTAGAGCCCCACCACCTTTAGACTCTCGGCCTGAAGCATCGAATTTCCCTGCTACCCACTACGACATGTCCTCCGATCCGACCCCGTGGCAAGCACCCGAGAAGTATCCAGATCCTCCTAAAGACATGTGGTATGAAGTTCCCAAAACTCCAACTCACCAGAAGCTTGCCCCAATTTTCCCTTGGGAGAAGTACGCACCTACCCCAACTCGGGCTTTCCCAGAAGATAAACCTTTAGTCACCGAACCCGAAATCGAGACCTCAGAACCCTCCATTGCAGAACCAGAGAAGGAACCCATTACCCCAACCACCCCAACCATCTCGCTTACCCCCGCCGATCCCTGGGGCAGCTACGGACGTGGAAATGCCTGGGACGATATCCCTGAGATTGAACGGTACATTGGAAACTTGCAAAAGAATCGCAAGGGAAATATCCAAGTATTGCAGGGATACGGTTCAGGTACTTCAAATGTGTCCAGCCCTACTGGGAGACGCGGGAGCATCAAACTCACAGACTTTCCAACAGAGCTTGAACGACCCTCTCTACCCGTCACTCCAGCTCCTATCAGAAGACCAAGTTTCTGGGGCGCAGACAGGGACGCTGAACAGTTACCCGGTGCCATTGGGGTTCCATCGCAAGAAGAATGGGTAACAATATCAATATTGAGTCGGGAAATATTTTTCTTACTTCTCTTCTTAGGATCCGGTAGAGAAGCTGGAACAACTGGCTCGCCGGCAGTCGGACGTATTGAAAAGAGAATTGGGTGGTGAAGGACGTGAGATTCCCGCAAGATCTCTACCCTATGGCTCCGAGGGAGTCGTATCTCCAACCTATGTGGCCCCAGTCGCCAAAGGCTCGCCCACGCCAATGACATTTGAAGAGCCGAGTTATCATGGTTCAGGCGCTCAATGGGAGAAGGATGAAACCTATCCCTCCCAAGTGACAGCGGCCTTGCCATCGGAAGAAGAAATGGATGCGCTTGCTTGAGTGTTAATGTTTAATTACTTGTACACTATCGTTTGCTTTTTCTTGAGGTTTTTTCTTAAGGTTTTATAGTCGTCGAGATGTCTCTGCAAGAGCATAGAATTGTTTCGTTTTCGCGGGTCAGATATGCATCTGGTGTGTTGTTGGTACATATGAAAGAATGGGGAGGAATTTGAGAGACAAGGGGGAATTTTGATGGATGATGGGGATGAATGGAATGTGAGGGAAGAAAGATCTTTGGATGAGGGAAATGTTTAGCGGTTAGGTGATACCCTGCTAAATTAGAGATGGATGTTCCTACATGTGGATGGTCTTTTTTGAATGTGTTTTCGTGAGGTATGGTAAGATTGAGTCTGGGTTTGCGTTTCTCATTACTTTGGAGGCTTTACATGGTTTGGTAGGTCTCGGTTCGCAAAATAGCGATGTTTGAAGTGATGGAAAAGCGAGGTTCAAAATGCAGAATACAGGCGCGGGAGTTTGTGAATGATTTCTTAGGGCTTGCATGGATGTCAAATTGTGATAGCTTAGGTTTCAAATTCAAGTACTTGATCTCTACACACTTGGACGATGAGAACTGGTGTGAATTGATTTGTCCAAACGGACTGATCTTCGAAATCCATGTCAATGAATAAACCAAGCTGCCTACCATCATTTAGTCCTATTCTTCCGAGACAGCTTTTCTCAGTTCTTGGTAGAGCAGATGACGATAACGTCAACAAATTGCCGAGCTTGTCATATGCTCAGCGTTCACTCCCAGCGAGGTCGGATGTTTTCGGAGACCACAACAGCCCTATGGGCTGAGAACCTCAAACAACCTTAACTCGTCCTCCTTCTCCTTCTTCTTTGAATATCTGAACATCTAACATCACTTTTTCAATCTCCTGCAGACCTCTGAATAGCTTCACATCAATCGCTTCCTTCTCAACAATGTCCCCCCTACACTCTCACGCTGCTGCTTACTCGCCGCTCATGCCCACGTGGGGTGGTCGAGTAGCCAAGTGGATAACGACGTAGTTCGTTGATCTCCTTCTGTTGAACTGTAGAGTGCGAAGTAGATGCGCATGCGAAAGCAAAGTTGCTATTCACTCATCTAGAAGCTCATCGTCTTCATTTTCTTCATCTGCATCTATTTGTCTCCTTGCTTCATCTCCTCTTTCTCTCAATATCTTAAGCTCTGCGCCCACGCTCCTACGCTCCCACCCCCTCCAACTTCAACCAGTTACTCCCGCACCGCAACTTCCTTATCAACATCACCTCACCATGGCACAAACCACCGACGGCAGCAGCACGCACGGTATCGCCATGTCTCACCTCCATCCCACCGACTCTCGCGCGGGGAATCACACTCCAATCCCAAGCCACTTCTCCAAAGAACCCGCCGCAACGACAGCCTTCGAAGTGGAAGCAGCAGAAACCCACGACCCCATCTCGCGCAACGCATCCCACGCCATGAGCGACCTCGAAGGGCAACGACCACCTCGATACACCCGCGAAAATGACCCATACAAGCTCTCATCCGCCCTCAAGAACCCCGATGAACTCCAGCAGATCACAGCAAACACTTCACGCAAACGCGATGGCTTCGGCCCGATCAAGTTTAACGGCAATGCGCAGAAAGCGCGAAAAGTTCAAAAGTTCTACGAGGCGCAGAATGAGCGGATCGAGAAAATGTTAAAGCCAGTGGCGGATCATTGTGCGGATGCGAAGATTGAGGCCGGGCAGGATCATCTAAAGTTCCAGATTGCGGTCTATGGTTCTTTCGCGGCGAATATCGTGCTGGCTGGGTTGCAATTATATGGAGCTGTCTCGTCCGGATCGCTGTCTTTGTTTACGACCATGGCGGACTCGGTGTTTGATCCGCTGTCGAATCTGATGTTGATTCTTTCGCATCGAGCGGTCAAGAAGGTTGATCCAAGTAAATTCCCTTCAGGCAAGGCAAGGTTGGAGACAGCTGGGAATGTGTTCTTTGCTTTTTTGATGATTGCGGTGTCGTTCATCATTATTGCTTTCTCGATTCAGCAGTTGGCTGGTGGGAGTGAAGCCGAGACGCATTCTTTCCATCTTCCCTCTGTCCTCGCAGTTGCTGTTGCATTTTGCACCAAGTTCTCACTATTTCTCTATTGCTGGGCCTTGAAAGATAAATATTCGGTTAGTCCTATCTATCTTTATCTTCTCAAAAACAACACAATCGACTTTTATCATTAACTTCTCGTCTGTTTCTTTGACATAGCAAATCGACATCCTCTGGCAAGACCACCGTAACGACCTCCTCATCAACGGCTTCGGTATCCTCACCTCCGTCGGCGGCTCCAAACTAAAATGGTGGATCGACCCTATGGGTGCCATAATCCTCTCCTTCCTCATCTCCACCATCTGGTTCCACACGGCCTTCAACGAATTCATGCTCCTGGTCGGCATCTCAGCCGACGTTGAAACGCAACAACTCATCACCTACGTCTGTCTCACGCACTCCCCCGATATTGAAGGCATCGATACCGTGCGGGTGTATCATTCTGGCCCCAGATTGATTGCCGAGGTCGATGTGGTCATGAATCCGGAGAGGAGTTTGAGACATACTCATGATGTGGCGGAGGAGTTACAGATTAAATTGGAGAGTTTGCCGGATGTTGAGAGGGCTTATGTTCATGTGGATTATGAGACGACGCATAAACCGGAGCATGGGTTTAAGAAGGATATGTAGGTATTTCACCTATATATTCTACTCGATTAGAGCAGAGCATGATGATCTTTTGGATGGGTGGGGGAGCGAGAATTGAAAGGAATTTTGAGCGGGGTGCATTGGAGGTAGGTAGGCGTGAGAAATTGGGTTGAGTCTGAACGACTTAGGTACGGAGGGAAGGTCTGGGACATGATCACGTTCGTTGCCTTTGTGTTGGTAAATACTTACGGTGACTGGAGTTGCCTGTCGGCGTTCGTTCTTAAATATCTTAAAATTTAAGCATATATTCCTTGTGAAAATCAAACCCTCCTCTTACTCTGCTCTATTCATCCCTTACCTCTTTTCGTCCTTTCTTTCTATCTTCAAAAGTTTGACCAATCCCCAAAGCTCTAGAGCAGACAAAAATACCACAAGCAACTTGACTTACCAAATCACATACAATCTATACAAATCGCTCCAAAGAAATGAAGACTCCTTCATAGGTACAATAGGTAGGTAGGTATCCACATCATATCCGGCCAGATAGTGATCAAGTTTTCGTCCACTCCCTCATTGAAGAAAAATAACCTACCTCACCGAGGACAAAGTCCATGTTCTCTGATCCATGATCATCTATGTTCCACAATCGAACCACCGATGATCCATCCAATTACCGACAATCTTTAATGCTCGATGAGATGTTTCCAGAAACAAACCCCCTCCCCCTCCCCCTCCCCCCAAAAGAAAATCTGCCCACCTATTTTTATTTTCGAAGATACCCACCCTTCCTTCCTCAAAGTCAGTTCGAAAAATCTGCCTACTGGCACATATAACCTTGACATATATGCATGCCTCATGCACAAGTATGCAAGCATGCCAATTTATATGCAGGACTTTCCATTCCTCGTTTCTCCCGGTTGGATAGAAAAGCCAAACCCAACCCAACCAAACCAAACCAAACATGGCATAGATGCAAGAAAACACCAGTAGTTGAACATGTCGGTTAAAAGAAGGGGGGGGGGTCCCTTGAATTACGCACGCATTTACCAAGGCCATCGTGCGGAAGCAAAGCCAAAAATAAATCAAGGTCACGGAGGGGACATGAAACGAAACAAAACGAGAGGCGAGGGAGAGAGAGAGAGAGGCTTACGAAAGATAGTTGCCACCGAGAAGGAAACAAGGCATGGAGAGAGAGAGAGAGAGAGAGAGCATGAACGAAAGTTGGAAGCGTGAAAAAAGGCGTGGGGAATGACTTGAGAGGACGTGGATGATGGTATGGCGAGGAATTAGTCCAAAGTGTTTTGGGAGAAGGGAGGGGGAGAGAGACAATCAATAGACTCACACAAAGAAAAAGAGTAGCGAAGAAGAGAAACAAATGCACAGAACGTTCAAGAGGACTAATTTGCAAAACGATGAGAACTTCTGTTTTTGGAATCATATAATTTGATTTGAATTTCTTTTTTTTTCTTTTTTGCATTACAGTTAAAACACTAGAATAGAGCGAGCGAGCGATTTTTACTAACTAGCTAAAACGCACAGTCTTTGATGGGTACCCAGCATCTCATACTCCCACATCGTCACTACCCAGACAAAAAAAACCAGTTATTTTTGTCTTTTGGTGACAGGAGCGCTCTCATCATCATCTAGCTCTCATTCACTACAACTGTTACCGCCCTTTTTTCCATTTTGATGTGGAAGGGGGTAAGTGTTTTTGGGTTGTCTGTAGTGCGTGGAATGGATGGTGATGAGAATATAGTGAGATGAACTACAGCCTTTTCTTAACCTTTGTTTCTTTCTCTTGAATTCACCACGACCGTTTTCAAACTCTTTTCCCTATCCCTCACCATCCCCAAAACCAAATCTTCTTTCCAGCCGAACCCGGCTAGCAGGTATATTTCGTCCCGTACTCGAAGCTGGTGGTGGTGAAGTGAGGTGATGAAGAATCGAATATGAAAAAAACGTATTGATAACGATATTTGTATGTATCTCGTGGTCTACATGTGGTGTATCGTTGGCGAAAGAAAAAGCCCAGGAAAAGTCCAGCAAAGTTTTCGAACTGGAAAAGAACAATTATTAACCGATCAACGGCGTTCTGTTGTCTTTCCAGCCTCGAGATTATTAACGTCCGATTGAATGTCAGCCACGCAAGCGTAGGCTCCACCAGTAGATGCAAATCGAAGAATCCCAGATTCTCAATGATCCCTGGCCCGATCTTTTCGAGATTTTCCTCCCGATCCCTATTTTGTACTCGACGTTGTTCGTGTGTCTTGTTCCGATGATTTCGTCTGAAGTCGTGTGTGTGGTGTGTGTATTGAATTTCATGATTTGACGTCCAACAAAACCCAAAGTAGACCCATTGAGGTGACACTCTTCCCATATCTCTTCCCTGCTTTCTCGCATTGTGGTGTTTCCGAGGCTGCACAAACGAAAGAGACATCAAGCCATCATTGGTTTGGCGGCTCTCGAGAGACCAAATGTGTATCGAGATGAGGTGAAAAAGATAGAAAAGAAGTCATAACAAAAGATCGTCGGGCTCATTAAACCATCCATCTCCAATCATGAAACCTCATATCCAAAACCCATCCAAAACCCAGATCTCATCCATGCGAAGAAGAAAACCAAAAAACAAATCGTCGCAAAAGGGGGGGTATAAAGCTATAAAAAAGACCGCAGACAAAATAAATCGTAACGACGTTAACAGACAAAAAGGAAGATCGATCTTTGTTCTCAAACAAAAAATGCGATAATGACGGTGATCCGGACGCGCCCATAACAATCCCTGCATTGCTGCGTAGTTTCCCTTTTTCTTTCGGGTACTTGTCTTATATAAATGCCCAACAAAAGAAACAAATATCCTGCCCAAATTCTTATGGTCCTGCCGTTGGGTGATGCTAATAAAAAAAGGAAAACAAAAACACAGAGCCGAGCTAGCGGTTGATAGCCCAAACCAAAAATCAAAACTCGCTACGCTAAAATTCCAGATGACAAAGAGAAGTGGTATCCAATTATGTACTGAGTTTGCAAAAGAAAATAGCAAGAGTGAGATGCTGTGGATCCAGGATATAGTCGCTCAGTCGCTGATGAAAGTTGATGCAAAACGCCGTTGGGAAATGCCCGGTGAGTCTGGTCGATGCCGCTAAGAAAGATTCCCGTCCCAATGCGTAATCATACAGTTGGTTGGTGGTGAAGACAAGACATGGAGATGATCCGTTGGTGCCCTTGCTAAAACCCGGAGTGGGTAGTAGAGTGATTGGGAAAATTACTGGGCCTTGGTTGTCAGATCATCGCATAGTCCTGGTACCGTTCCCAGCCAAAGCCGCCGAAGCCACCGAAACCCATACCGCATTGCTGTTGAGCAAGCATACTTGGAAGTGGGAGTGCCGGGATGGAGGCTGTGACTTGTGGTGAGGAGTAGTACATTCCAGCTGTTGAGTAGGGTTGACTGAATGATGGCGCGGGAGATGGTAGCTGGATCTCGTTCAAACCCATGCTGGCCCACAAGGAAGTTGAGTCGCTGGACGATGTGGTGCTTGGACTTGAGGGAATGACTCTCCATGAATCGACTGGAGCGGGTGTGGAGGATTGAAGAGTCGGTTGCGACCACCAGTTGCTGGCTGGAGAGCTAGGTAACAGAGTTGGTGGCCGAACAACGTCAACAACGCGAGGAGGAGGTGGAAGCAATGGGAGGAACAGGCTCATGATGTTGTTCTTAACCTCTTCACTCTTTCCACACAGCAACTCTCCGGCGCCATCTTCTTCCAATCCTTCCAGAGCGGAGACGTGAGTTCGGTACACAAACTTATTGATGGACTGGACGAACTCCTCGTGTAGCTTCTTGACTTGCTGCTCCTTCTCCGACCAGTTGTAGGTATTGGCCGAGATGTCAACGCAATGGACATCCTTGTGGTGCTCAATCAGGGACTCGATCGTATCAGGCGTTAACTTGTAGGCGACTTCATTCCTCAAGACCATATCGACATGCACGATGTATGCCTCGACGTGGAGAAAGGAATAGTTGAACAGTCCTTCAACGAGAGGATTGTCATCTCTCCTGAGGTCGGCTTCCGGGGACTTTTGCAGCATGAGGGAGGTCAAGGTCCAAATGGCATTGGCAGACGACAGCGTTTCGGTCAGGCATCTCTGGTGTTGTGGGACACTGTTGAGTGGTCGCTTGATGCGGTTGATGCGCTTGAGAGTCTGTGTTAACCATGGCTCGACCTTGGAACTCAATACCACGTTGACTGAAGAAGCTCTTGGTGCAAATGCTGCGGCCGACGCAGGAAGGAGTTGAGGAGGCATCGTGAGGAGGGTGTGGTGGGGTGAAGCGCTGTTGCGACGAGGGGGGGGGAGGGGTGGATGAGGGCGGGCGTTTGTTTGGATTGAGTCGGATTGGGATGGGATGAAGAGAGGAAACACAGCAAACGAAGTATGGAAGAATGAGAATGAACAAAGGAGATGTGAAAAGGGCGGCGACAGTATAAATGAAGCTTGACTATGACTATAACTGACGTTCGTTCCTTTTCGATGGCGGGTCCCGAGACGAGGGGATAGTTGGCGCGCCTGACGAGTGTCGTGAAGAACAAGAGCCAAAAGCTAGAAGCGATGAGGCGAAGAGGCCGCCTTAAGAGGGAGCTGGGCTGGAGGGATGGCAGGCATGGAGGGCAGAAGGGCAGAAGGGCATGGAGGGGTGCGACGGTGGCTTCGGCTAACACACTGGCCAAGGTGCGACGACGGGGGCGGTGCTCACCACATTTTCAAGCGTGCAGCGGGCCTGCAGGACAAAACGACGACCGGAGCTGAGGGCCCTCGAGCGAGAGAGGCATTCGCACATTCGCTGCATCTGGGGGGGAGGGGCCCTTCTCATGCAGCAGCATGCATGCACGCACAGGGAAGAAGACCGCGGTGGAGAGCGACGAGTGCGATGAGTAGTAAGGAGTAAGGAGTGAGGAGTGAGGAGGAGTGAGGAGCGAGTAGCGTCCTAGTCAGTAGCAAAAAGCGTGGAAGGAGTGCACGTCCTAGGCACAGCGGGCAAAATGGGGGAAAGTGATGGATCAGCATGTCTGCTTTCCAGAAGCCTATTCGCGTCTTCTGGGCATCTCCCTCCCAACGCCATGCACCGCGTTTGATTGCTGTGGGCAGCCAGAAGTACGTTTTGGGAGTGCTGGAGATTACAGGAAACCAGATTCCCCCAGTGAGATGCCATAAACAGGTCTATGAAACCCGAGAGTTTAAGAGTGAGAAAGACTAGGGCTGAAGATCTCTCCTCTGGGAACACTATATCCTGATTCCCATACCTTCCATAGTCCCAGAGTAGTAGTGTACGGTACGAGATGGTATCTCCGTCGTTGCATCCCATACAAGATACGGTATGGTATGGTTGAAGCCATCTCGGATATCAAAAACCAGCCGGTGGTCCTGCCCTCCTGCCCTCCTGCCATCCATCACATTCCATCCCATCCCATCATCCGGCGGCCGTGATACTTTGGCTCTCAGACTTCGAAACACCCAAATAGGATGCTTCCTCGGATGACTTGCATGAGGAGGGGGAGAGGCAGACGCATCAGCACATGTTCACGCTTGAACAATGGGCGATGGCGATAGAGATGGTGAAACATTTCCTCGATTACACATATATCATCGCGCCTCTCAGCACCCATCGCAGCACTGGTGTCCCCTCTGCCTCTTGCGTCTCCTGCGTCTGTTTCCCTGCCTTTCCAACAGATATCTGGGTCCCAGATGCTTGAAGCAGATACTCCTGCATATTTCATCTTCGAAGCCATTCCATCCTCTGGGCGGATCGAGGTCCCAGACTCCCAGACTCTCGCACCTCATCTGAGGGGTGGAATCTGGGAAAGGCCAGCCGGGAAAGCGCATTCGTCGTTTTCTTTCGTTCGCCCCCCTCCTTCCCTCGCTCGCTCGAGTTTTGGTTCCGCAAAAATGTCGAATGCTCGCCCTCGTCGGACACACGCTGACCTGTCGACAGCAGACGGGAATGGCAGGATCCTTGTTGTGGTGGAGGATACTTGCAAGTCAGGTGAGGCCGTAGCCCATCTTGAATAGCTCATTCGTCGACGTCGTCGGGGTCGAGGAGGTGAGCTTTGCGACGATATGCCACTTCTGGCCGCTGATTGGCCCAGGTGCGAAAAGTCGTCTAGACTAGCTCGGATGTCTGGAGGTGGGAACTGGGAAAGCACCAAAACACGCGCAGCTTTTCTTGCTACAGACTACAGTAGACCCGCGGCCGTTATGCCATGGCTTGAGAAAAGCTCCGTGAGGTTGCCTGGAAGATTAAAAATAAAAAACAAAAAATGGCAAAAATGAATCAAAAAATGGCTTGTTCTGGCATCATCGTTGTTGCTCAGAGGCGTTGTTGTGTGCGTGTTGTGTAGCGTGCAGAGCACTGTACTGTACCTGTGTAGTGATGTGTTCCAGCGATCATCGAGGGGACGAGGTGTGGCGAAGCTGTCCACACTCGGATCAGCCCGAGATTTGCACCGCCAAGACTCCTCGCAACTGTGGCTCGAGTGACGGAGGAGGCGAACCACTCACTCAACGGCAGGGGCTATTTTTAGACGGCTACAGTACCGTGCAATGGAAACAAAGATTCACATCGGACAGTCCGGGGTTGTTTGTTGGTTCTGACTCCGAACATCATGCAATGCGTGGACTTGCTAAAATCAACCTCGTCAAACCCCATCTCGCACGGTAGCAGATCCATTTCAAGGACAACGGAACGTTCCAGGAGAAGACGGAACCGACAGCGATCTCGGTCGATCGCTCCTCGTACCGTACCGAGTCAAAGGACACGATCCAGACAAACGCTTGGATTCTGTCTCTGACCAAGGATATTCAAGACAAATCAAGTGTCGCCTCGGCAAATAAGAAGCATAATTATTTCTGTCCTCCCCTCGCTCTCGTCATTGGCCACTTCAGCCGGAGAAATAAACGCCACTAGTAAACTGACACTTCGATAGGCGACCTGCACTAAACGCTGCTAACCTCACTCACTCTCCACAAAACCTAGGTACTCGAGTACCCAGAGCATGCCGATACTTATTGCATGGAAATATAGCAGCACATGCCAAAGTCGACTTGTGTCGAGGTTTCACGATAAACACTCAGCAGATTCAATCAATCTTGCTTTTGCGAAGGGCAAGGAAAGCTG
Organism: Tetracladium marchalianum; assembly: GCA_037074945.1. Lineage (NCBI taxonomy): Eukaryota > Fungi > Ascomycota > Leotiomycetes > Helotiales > Tetracladium > Tetracladium marchalianum. The sequence goes on from JBAMDN010001469.1 coordinate 112,114, forward strand.
GGCTGACCGACGACCAATGCTCCACCTCCACCAGCGGTCAAGAAGGAGGTTGGGTTTGGGTGTACATGTGGTCTTCACCGTTCTTCAATCAACCAAAGAAAATCCATCACGAGACCGGCACAGGTCGATCCTGTGTGACTGAATCCCTCCCCAAGCAAGGCTCGCGATGTGAAGCAAGCTGAGCTTCGTCTTCTTTCTTGCCTCCTCAATTTGTTGGCCGCCTCGTTCCACACGTTCCACGGTCCACCTGCTGCCCAACCTGCCCTACAGCGACCTACCCTCTGACCATCCGTCGTCATTTGACGCCGCTTCTCCAAGAGAATTCGTACCACGGAATAATAATAATAAGCGTTCTTGAAGCGCAGATATCCTTGTCATAACGAGGCAAGAGGGGAATCCGGCTCAGACCAAGGGTGACTCGAACTTGCGCGTTTAACTGCCATGGCTGACTGACTGAAGACCAGGTTCGGTACTACTGGCGCATGTCATCGGCTTTTCTTTTCTCTTCTTATTTTCCTGCCTCTCTCTTGTCAAACGTAGAGCCGGGATCCCCTAGGTAAAGATATCTAGCCCTCCCTTTCTTTCTTCCTTCGGGATACCGAAGTAGAACATCCCCAGCCAAGGCCTTTCCTATGGCGTACACTTCATCCACAACGTGCAACCCTTTCCCTCTCCTTCCTTTCTTTTCTTTTTTCTCTGGCGCTCGTCATGCTCCCTACGGAACAAGTTCGTAAAACGGTCCGAGCAACATTCTTGCGTTTTTTGGTTTCACATCTTCTTGTATAGTATGATAGAAGCTTTTATTCGTTGGATTTCCTGGGGGGATGGGACGGGCATCTTTTTTTGTCCGAAGATCCCCATTCTATCTACCTATCGCATCATTTCTACTTCTATCATTTTCTATGGAGTGTAAATTGAATCGATCCATGATCCGTATCCCATTTTGAGGGACTTAAGGGACCTGGAGGGATTGAGGAGAAGCATACTTAGTGGAGTCAAGTGAAGTGGGGTGGATTGATAAGAGGTTGTACCATGGATCAGTGGATAAAACCATACCATTATCGGAGTATTCTGGATACCGCCATTCTTAAGGATGGTCTGGACTTGGACCTTTGGAGAGTAGAACATCTGTGCGAACATGGAGGTAGACAGCTTACTCGCTTGTTGACTTGGTTTTTCCCTGCATTCACTTACGTGCAGTAGTCAACCCGAACGAGCATGAAGCTAGCTGCTAGTAGCAACGCTATAATAGAAATCTTGAATCATAATTAATGGGATGGTACAGTATGTGTGGAGACGAATGGTGGATGGGCGTTAAGAGGAGGACGGAGAGAGGTTGGAACTTAGTACTGTAGATGATATTGAAACGGTTCATGATGGTATCGAAACCGATACGTAGAAGTGGGCTTCCTTGTTGGAAAAGCTTTCAAGTTCCATCGTGTTCCTTGGGGGTTTTGGATACAGGATATACGAATTTGATGAGGCGAAGGAAGGTTGTGATGGCGAAAGGGAAAAAGACTTGAACAGACTACGCTACTTAGTAAAACAGCTGATCTTCAAGATTGAAGAATCCCCCAAACTCAAAAGGTGGAAAAAACACAAACTACTCAAAACCAATACATCGATTCAACATAGTTGTACAAGATACAAGGTCGCTCAAACCTCACGCCAACCGCTTACTTCGCATAACACAATAAAGTGCCTACATTGATAAGACGACCACGTACATGTATCACACCTCGTTCGGTATGAGAGCCACATTTCAATCAATGCCAGACCGATCGGTAAGATGTGAATCTGCACGATTCAACATTCTTCCTTTTGACTTCTGTAGGAATGTGGAGAAGTAGAAGTGGAAGTGGAGTGGTACTTTCCGAGAACGTGTAGGATGGCGTGGGAAAACTCACAAGCGCCTACCGTAGATCCTAGAGTGTCGGTACGAACTGAGACGGTCTAGTGTCTACAGGAGGTAAAGTACGTATGCACGTGTTTGAGGAACGTCGATACTTGGGGGATAGGAGGAAGGACGTTTTTGGAGAAGAGAAAAAGAAAAGATGAGAAGCTAGACAGTAGTAGGTCTGGGTAGGGTTTCTTGTTTGTGTAGACGTGGCGGTTTGGTTTGAGGAGTGAGTATTCATGCTTAGGGTCGGGAGCTGGTATCTATCTCAAACTTTTGTTGCAAGGGTTTCAGATCCGTAGTTATTTATGTATCAATGATTGCGTATTTTGTGACTGGCGAGAAAGGAATCAAGCTTTAAGTTGTTTTATCCTCGCGAGTTGTGTTCTTTCGCTTTAGCATTTGAGTTGTCAATCTCTTTCTCAGGATCTCGTATGACATATACAGATTAGAGTAAGATAGAATTGAGTTCACGAAGTTGTTGGGGCTCATCACCGCCATCGTTATAGACTAGAAGAGTAGTCTTCGGTGGTTTTTGTCTGAAGAACTGAGGGGGTCTCTCCTCCCTTCCTCGTCTGAACTTCGTATCCTATAGCGGTCAAGGGAAGATGAGAATGACAGGTTTGGTTCTCCATTCTACCGAATTGCATTACGATCAGAAGAAGTACTCTTCTCGGCAGTATCGATGTCGCTCAGTCGGACCTGTAATCAATTCCTTTGAATCTTGGTTTCGCCAAGATCTCGAGGGCGTCGAGAAAGTCTTGTCGACCTCCCGGATTCCAGGGTTTCATCCATCATGCAGTATAAAATATATGCTCTGTCAGTTTATTTATGTACTAAAATATGCTAACCGGGTTCCTGGTCGACAACATCAATCAAGAAAGGCTCGTTCAAGTGCAAAGTGTATTACTTTAGATTTAATGCCAAGGAAACCACTGTGCCATGGAAATCCTCAGTTGATCAAAACCTCTGCGAACATTAATACTTTTTCCTTTTTCTTGAACAACATCTCTACGATTTAACTGACTTCTGCCGAAGTTCTGAAAGTGAATAATGTTTTTTTGCTGGTTCTTGGACCTCGCGTCCACGACGACCAAATCTTTTACATATTCACATGTAGACCATATGTTCTAGGCAGATACATCAATAATTCCGCATCTCATTTCTCTCATGATAGCTCAAGCACATCATATTCCTAAAAAAATCCCATTCTATCTCCAAAGGTGGTGAAAGTCGAACATTTTCATTCTCAATATTGACATTCCCATCCCTTCAAAAATTGCCCCGCCAACCAAAAAAGTGGAGCCCACCCCAGACTGCTCTCAGCGCAAAGAACTTCACTTCGTCTCTTGGCACTCCTCCACCTCACCTCACGCCCTCTGTGCAGAAGCTGGCTCACCACCCCCACACTCATTGGCCTCAGTTCCAGGGTGTATCAAGTACCAGCAACTCAAAATGAAAGTAAAAACCTAAGATTTCCACGACTTTTGCGCCTGAATGATGCGCATTCCCTTCTGATTTTTCAAACGCCACGTCGGACACATATGCCCCCTTATACACACCACCTCGCGTTTACGGAAGCTGTGTGAGAGGTGTTGAGCAACTTTCACCGTTCACAATTATAGACTGAGATCAGGATCACTTGGTCTCAATATTCCATTCAAGGAAGGAGCGGGGGGCAAACAGCTCTTGTACAAGTTCGTTCGGCTATTCACGCCAAGCTTCGACCTCCTACTCCTTCTTCCATCAAACCTCACTCCAACATCCATCGATAAATTTAAAACTCACAATAGAACGACACTCGATGGAAGGCCTTCATATTCAAGAGCTCGACGAGCTCAATATCGTCAAGGGTAATCCTTTTGCTGATGGTGTGATCCTTGATGAACTCTGTCCCAGCATCGATGGGAATATTAAATAGTGAGTTTCCTCCCCATCCTCATCTCTCACCATCACATCCAACATCCCATATCTCACAAACCTCCCCCCCTCTTTTCAATCAGTCTTGAAACATACATCTAACCAAACACCCCCCAAAAAGTTCACACTCCTGCATCCCCACGCACGAAAACATGATGTCCTTCACAGCGCACCCCCAAGATTTCATCGACGTGCAAAACGACATGAAAGTGCTCTTCACTATCGTATTTGAACCCTTCCACCATCTCTGGATCTACCTGCAACCGCTCAACATGGTCGCCGCCGCCAGAGACATCTCGATGGCGGATCTCGAACTCAATCATGCCAGTCAGTTGGTCGCGTTTCATTTGTGGTGTGTGGATCGAGATTTGAGAGCCGGGAGGGATTATCCGAACTTGAAAATGTCGATGGGGAGGTATTGGTTGGGTTGTGGTGAGGAGTTTCGGGCGTGGAGGGAGGCGGTTATGGCTGAGAACGCGGAGAAGGAGAGGGAGAAGAGGAAGACGGAGAAAAAGAGGGGCAGGGAGAGGAGGAGGGAGAGGGGAAGAGGTAGAGAGAGGGGAGATAGTGAGAATGGGGTTGATGGCGATGGTAGTGGTGAAGATGATGACAGGGAGAGGGGAAAGGAGGGAGAAGAACATGTGAGAAAGGGATCAAGAAGGAGGAAAAAGTCATTGAAAGCGAGCACTTAAGTTAAGCGTGTGCCATTTCTTGTGGCAAGGACTTCGTTATTAAAAATTTATCACAAAACTAATGATATTATTAAAGACCAACCGATGGGGAAACAATCGGTGGCTCTGGCGTTGCGAGAGGGAGGACATTACACACACAATATGATTAGAAAAAGAAACTTCAGATTAATTCATCCCGAACACGTGACAAATCTTGAGTATTAACTATGAAGAATGTACGAGCTTCAAAAATGGCTTTAGGGGTGTGGTTGTTTATCGGTTTCTTACAAAGCATACGAAGGAAAGGTTTAGTTTTTGGTCCTGTGTTGTGTCTTCCGTCTTTGACTTGACCGAGGGGATATGTAAGATCTAACCTCCATGTCAATCCCACTTCTCGCGGGTTTGCAACTTTACATTTCTACCTCACATCATCCCCCGCCTCCATTTTCGTCACCGTAATATTACTGTCACCATTCTATCTTCATCTGCACTGGTAGCGACGCTGTCGTAATTACCATCACCCTTGCCACCCTCCTCCCAGTTCAAATCCATCTCAATCAACCTAAATAAACCCTTTCTCCCATCACCACCAGATGAAAACCCAGGCTGCCTTCTGGTCCATACCAATGGTACAAATCCTGCTTTTCCACACACAGCTGAGTGGGAGATGTCAGTACGTACAAGCCACCACACTGCCAGCACACACACGGGCACCACCAACCTAGAGTCGATGGATGGGGGATTTGGTCGAGCCAAACTCCTTTTTTTGCCTTCAATCAAGAGATTTATCCTTTTGAAATTATTTGAAACCTTTTTTTGTGAGTGAGTTGTGTGGTTACATTCTTTTAGGAGGGGGTTTTTGGAGTTGGAAAAGTAGATAGGATATGGATATGTATTACTACCTTTCGCGTCTATGTTGCTCTGACTTTTCCCCTTGGCGAGAGCACACTAGGGGACTTGCACAGAAGAGACGAAATCAAATAATCGTACCGCACTTCTAACTTTTCGGGTGACAAGTGCCATTGTATGTACCGTTCGACATAGAGATAGCTTTCTTTGAAGTGATTCAATTATGATATAATCTCTCTCTCCCCTCTCTACGGTATACCCAACGATTCATCTCATCTGATACGGATGCTTCTACTTTTGTACCCCTCACCTCCACGTCCATCATGAAAAATGCAGCAGGCTTATGCAAAGTTCGCAGCCGGAAACACCACGCAAAAACGAAGATACCTACAAGAGAACAACATAGATCAACGCAACGCTATGCTTCCAAAAAGCCCAAAAACTTTCAATTACCCATTCACTTCCCCGCAATTCTCTCTCCATCTCCCTTACCTACATCTAACCACCACTCCACCATCCCACATAAACTTTAAAAAGAACGCCGTTTTTTCACAAACTTCCAATTTTTTAAAATGAGAAGAAGCAAAAACCATATTTTTACACACAGCAAAAAAGCCAAAAAAAACCAAAGAAACTCTCAACTACTGTAAAAGAAGTTGAGGTATGGGGTATCCCGAGCTAATCCATCCACACCTGCGCTCCACCACCACCGGTCATTGTATTACACCGTAGCTTTTGCAAAGAGATAAAGAAAGGAAAAATTAAGTTGCCCTTGCTTTAGTGGGGCTGTCGAGATTAGCTATTGTTGTTGGTTGTTTGTAATGTCTACGTCGTGTTGTGTTGTGTTTATTGTTTAGATTGAGGTAGGTCACTGGGAAGGGGGTGAAATTCCACTGTTGGTTCGTTCTTCTGCTTGTTGAGCAGCGTAGGAGATTTCTGGATCGGGGACTTGGAAGTCGAGCTATATATATGTGTTAGGCAGGGATCAGACCATGAGGAAATGCAAACAACTTACATTCATATAACCCGTCCTCCTCAGAGGCACAATCTGTGGTGCACTCCCCAAACCATCCCTGCTTTTCCCCTCCATCTCCCTATTCCACTCATCCAAAAATCTTTCCACATTCCTCAGTCTCGACTTAACCCCCGTAAAGCCAAAATCATCCCACAACCAACCGGTCAAGAGTCCCATGACCCCGTCTACGATATTCCTCACATTCCCCGGCGAAAAGGCAGTAATGAGTTCACCATTAATCTTCTCGATAATCGTTCGAAAGTCCTGTTCCGAGACACCGGCTGGTTCCAGGATCTCAGGGTACAGATTCGAGAATGTAGGTGCAAGATCTCCCTCTACCATCCAATCCCGACGAATGCGTATTATGCGAGTGGTTTGATATAGTTCTGATGTCAACGGGACATGAGGATTCATATGTGGAAAACATGGATGTTGAGGTCCCCATTCCTCTCCTGGATCTCCAGCTGGTCCGTCCGAGCCAACAATCGACGTGCCATCGGTCAATGCGCCTCCAATTCCAGATTGTAGCGATAAATTCGACGCATTGCCTGGACGAGGGAGATTCGCTGTGCCACCGGATGCGTAGGCTGAGTTTGGACCTCTCTCTAAATCTCCAGACATGGCTGAGGCTCCTCGTTCGTCGGACATGATTTCTTTGCCCTTTCCTTTTCGATCAAAGTATATCCCTGCGTCCGGTTGCTGCGAATTTCTTGCCTCTGCGAAATCTCGAATCGTGACCTTTTTCTCAATCTGAAAGAGTCCCCCCTCGATGAATCCCTCAACCTCAGAAGTGACTCCCTTGCCTTTATCAACCCGGATAGTCACTGGTGTAATATCTCCACTGCGACCCTCAATACTCACACTCCTCGGTAAAGAAATGCGATTTGTCCCTGTCGAGCTCCCACTCCTCTCAACCTGCAAGCTCGCTCTCGCAGAACCCGAATGCAAACTCTGTCTCTTCTCCGGTAGTGTCAGCAGCGGATAATCACCTCCAGCCGTTGCAGCGCCGGCGCGGGACTGGCGAATCTCTGGATGATCTAATGGGATGGCAATCGGGATCCTCTGGTCATCTGTTGGTCGCTGCGTCCAATTTCTCTGGCTATAACTTGGCTGATTATGCTGCGGTAAGAATCTCGGCGTTGAGTTAGACGGATTCCACAATCGAGCTGCGCTGGGTCGTTGCTGAACGGAGGGGGTAGACTGGGATGGGGCTCTGCCTCGACGAAAAGGTGATGGGTTTGCTCCTCCGATGAGAGCGGTGCGCAAACTCCAACGGGTTGGACTGCTCACTCGGACTTGCGGTTCGGGTGAGATGGAGGAGGGATTGGGGACGGCGGCTGGGTACTGAGGTTGGAGACTGGGTGATGGGATTCGGGGGTTTGCCGGGAGGGCGATGATGCCAGTCGAAACGGAGGCTATGGAGGATGAATCAGTGGGGAAAGGAGGTCGTGATGGCCCTGCTTGAGAAGCCGTTGCGAGGATGGGATTGCGACCTTGTCGCCGTTGGGGAGAAGGTGGAGGTTGTCGTCGTGAGTGTTGTCCTCGTCCTGGTGGTGGTGGTAGTGGTTGGAGTGGAGCGAGTTGGTGTGTTGCGCTTCTGGAAAGTCGAAATGCAGGAACAGGAACGGGCGGCTAGCGTCGAGAGGGTGGTGGTGAAGGCGGACTCTGCACAGGGAAAGACTCATGCTGAACCATCCATTTTCCCCTAGATAAACGTATTATAAAGAATCGAAAGGGGCATAGAAGCACAAGAAAAAGAAAAGGAAGATGTGCGTCTGGAGAGGGTGTGTGCGAGTGCGAAGAGTGGAAATCAATCATGAAAAGAAGTTACTGCGTTGCTTGTGCATCACTCAGCAGGGCATCCATCCGTCCAAGAGATTTTCAAGGGCACAGGTCAGGATCCCCTCCCAGTGCAGGTGGCAGGACCACCCAATACATATATATTGTTTACTTTTACTTTTTGATATCTCCCTTCAACTACTAGGATGGGACAATCCAGCCTGCCCTGTCCATTAATCTAAATAAATAACAAGCCATCTCACGCGTTTCGCTGTTTTTAGCTTGCTTGAGATGCATTTTTCTTCGTAGTTCGCCCTTTTTCGGGTATCTCTATTACTCCCACTCCACCCCAGATGCAGATGGTAATCTCCTCTTTTTGGGCCGTTGGGAACGGTATGATGGATGAACCGTTCAAGCCATCATTCCTGGGCATTTCTCTGATCATCGTCAAGTCACTCAAATCGTCACATCACATCAATGATTACCCTCATGAAGTGCCGAGGAAACAGATGTCCACCAAGTAGGGCGAAGCACACTCAAGGGGAAGGGAGAGGCAAGAGGTGTTACGGATCATGCACCAGCAAAGAAAGGGGCCCAATCGTCACCACATACAGTACCAAACATGGAAAACCAGCAAAGCAACACTCTTCGACTCCTCTATCCATTCCTCCCTCTCCCTCTTCGGCCCCCTTAACAAAGTTCCAAGTTTCCCCTTCCCCTTCCCCTTCCCACCAAAGCGGTGTCCAAGCGCGCATAAACCTTGATACTGGGCTGTTTCCATTGCGAGTACCAAGCTTTCTTACTCCCCTCCGTAAGTCGAAAAAAAGCGAGTCCGACATCCCGAAGCGAGAATTCATCACTTCAAACGGCCACAAACACTCGAATGTAATCTTAAAAAACCATCGAGAAAGATCAATGCCTTGCTTGTAAGCGTGCTGGGGAGGCAAGAATGTGGATTTCTTTAGCGAGGGAGGACGCTGACCTCGGCTCTTTGGTGGCTTGCTGCGTGGGTGGCCCAAAAAGCCGGGATATTTTGATTGTGGATTATCAGAAATATTGGAGTCTGGACTCCAGGATGGATCGGGGCCATAAGCTGTTGACATGCTGTGCAACCAAACCATCTGTATCTTCTCTCTTCACCAGTAAGTATCATACTTCAACGGTTACAGTTCATGCTGAACGGTCCGGACGGTTATGTGCCTACCCGTCCGTCTGCCAGGGACAATTCCATGTGATTTTCTTGGGAAACAAAACCCTTGATCTGACCTCAAAACGCGAGAATAAGTTCTTATCCTTGGATGTACCGCATGTTGGGCGTTTTGTTGGAAGCAACTCACGCTTCGTTATGCAATATCCTTGGCAATTGTTTGTTGCCGATCGACCTGATCGGTAGTTGGGTCCTGGCTGAGATACCGAGACCTCCCTCTTATCCCTCATGTCACAAATGTGACAATGACATTATTATATTTCTGTTCCATTCAGTACCTACTAAAGATCGAAGAGCCGTCCATTGGCTGCAGTGAAATTTCATGAGTCTTGAAGAAGAGACTGAAGAACGAATAAATTTTCAAAAGCGCTTTCGACAGCGCCCTAATTATCCTCAGCACCTCATGCAACACAACATGATCTCTTCATGCACGAAAGTCCACGTTTCCTCCCCTCGCTTCATGACAAGGTAATCTATCGCAGCAGGAAAAACACAATACGTTTTCCACCAAGATTCCAAGAAACAAATCGTCAAGTTGTGAAATGTCACTAAAGAGCCGTTGACGGTGGAGCAGGAACGCAACTACAGATGTGAGGGAACATGTTTGATTATTAACTTTAATGGCTGAAGAAAAAGCGCCAACCCTACCAGGTATATCCTCGAAAATCTCAATATCACAAGCACAAACACCACCAAATTCCGTATCGGTACGTCCCACGCGTGTTTTTTATAGGAATCCACCAGAGAGGTCCAAATATTTCCTGTCAATACCAAGAAAGATAGAAATATAAACACCCAATCTTTGTGTGTTCGACGCGTTTGCATCATCATGATATACAAACTCCACCTATTCCATGTTTCCAAATTTCCATTATGCGCCAAAGTGTCCGTCCACCTCGCGACGGCGCACGACAGACTCCAAAGTATTTGCCCATGGTGCAAGCAATCAGTCCATATCTACGCCTAGAATACCAACCCAAATTATCCAGATCAATTAAAAAACCACCCAGTATTCCGTAATTCCATTTTTCCATATCCCGGCCTGACCGATAATTATGCACCATCCTACCCAGGAAATATCATAAGACTAGTATCTTAATGTCCATCATACCCAGGTACTCCCAGACTCTCCCGTCCATTCTTCTCCAACTCCTCCAGCATCACCTTCAACGCCTTCATTGGCACCGGCTTGGTCAAAAAGAGATCAATACCACTGCTGAAAGCTTCCTGACGAGTGTTTGGATTCGCGGCTCCCGTCAGAGCGATGAGAGCTACAGGCGGAAGCGAATTCTCGCGTTCAAATCTTCGGATGTGTTGCGTGCTCTCGATACCGTCCATCACTGGCATGGAGATGTCCATAAATATAACATCGTATTTACCCTCACAATCTTTGTATGTGTCTAACGCCTCGAGACCATTGGTGGCCGTGGAATGGTTGAGTTTTAATTTTCGCATGTAAGCTACGAGGAGCTTGAGATTGATCTCGTTATCCTCGACTAGAAGAACCCGCAATCCATTGTTTTCCAGTTGTGCGATTGGGTCTGTTACTGCCTTGGTCGAGGCCGAAGATACCGCTTTCTCAGCGCCTGTGCTCAAGAGGCTCGGCGTTGAAGCCGACTCTTTGGACCATAATCCAGGAGATACCACCGTCTGTCTGCTTTTCTCATCCTTCATCGACGAAGGAGAGTGTGTGATGGTTGGCGTCATGAGCGACTCGCTGGCTCCTCGAGCAAACGCAAGAGGTCGAACTTGTAATCCGTTGGTGCCATTGGTACCATTCTGAGTAGGTGACGAGATCGGGTTTTCTATTTTCTGGCAGAGCACTCTGTGAAAAATCTTCGCAATTTTGTGTGGACCGTATCTGTGCCTGTTAGCAGCGTCCACGGCAGTAGAGAACAAACTTACGGTTGTTGTAGATGGAAGACATTGAAATGCCTGTGTGGTTCCGTCTTCATCGCTGGGTGATAGCCATTACACAACACAACCGCAATAGGTCGCTTTCCACCCGCTTCCAGATTTTGACAATAAGGTTCCAAGATCTCATCCAACGACTTCTTACCCAAGCCAGCCTCCATAATCATAACAATATCGGTATTTGCAGCTCCAAACGGTGAGTTTGCGGAGCTTGGCTCCATACCAAACCAAGTTGTCAAGACCTTTATTGTTGTTGCTTTGAGGAACATGGCGGCCTCAACATCAGACGAGAGTATTCCGGTAGGCTGCTCAGATATATCTGGGTATCTTTCAAAGCCCTCGAGACTGAACTTGAAGCCTACTGACACGGCCTTCACCTCCGCAACAAGATCGGGTTCTAAAATCGTGGAAGGAGGACTGGCTGCTGCCAATGGAATCCTTACCGAAGCTTCAGTACCGGTTCCCTGCTCCGAAGAGAATTCAATATGACCCCCAAGATCTTGAATAACGTGTCTGATAATCGAAAGCCCAAGACCGGTTCCACTAGCAAGGCTATCCTCCTGCTTGAAAGGTTTAAAGAGCTGATGTTTCAAGAACTCTTGCGATATCCCTTTACCGGAATCAGAAACCTTCAGTATGAGATTTGATCGTTGCTGTTTGCTCCTTGAAGCCACATCCTCCTCAATGCTGATTGAGATTTTGATGAATCCGGTTTTCGTATACTTCATGGCATTGCTGAACAAATTCATCAAAATTCTCCTCCAAGCGCCAGCATCGATATCAAAGGTCCAGTTCACTCGCGATTCGATATCCACGATAATGGTGACTGGATTGTCCATTGAGATCATAGACAAATGGCGATCTGTCGACGAACCGAAGGCATGTTTCTTGATTCGATGTCCTGCATAAAGACTCTCGATTACTTCCTCGGACAAAACACAGATGTCGGAACTGTCGTCCGAGGTGTCTTCGATAATTCCTCGATCCCTTGCCTTCTTGAGACGTTTTCCAGACTTCTTCGATATCCGAGTCTTGTTCTTCGACTTGCGATTGACCTTGGAGAAATCGAGAACATGATTTATTGTATCAAGCAAAACCTTACCAGAGGGGTGAATGTTGGAGACCATATCGGTCTGAATCTCTGTCATCTCTGTCTCCTGTAGAAATTCTACACTCGCCAAGACGCCATGAAGTGGGGATCGAAGCTCATGGGAAATACTCGAGATGAAATCCGTCTTCATCTGAGCCAGTACTTGAGCTGATATACGGGATACTTCGGCCATTACACTGTTCCCGAAAGCAGCCAAATATGTGAGATCTTCAACCGGGCAGAGAACCCTTGTGGGCGATGAAGACCACACTAGACTTCCAGCAAACCATCGGTCTCGACTCGAATCCCAAAGAGGGAAAAAGAATACACTTCGGGCGCCTGGGAGGACTTTGAGAATTGCTTTTCCCTCGGCCTCTAACGATTGTCGCTTTTGACGCATCTTGAGTTCTATCGATGATGGCATGAAAGAAGGCTTGTCGGAGGCTGTGTCTAAACCCGAAGATGTTGGATCCGAATCGCTTGACATTTGACCATCCTCATCAAAGTTAAATACTTTGCCATGAGGATATTTCTTCAGCAACCTCCTCAAAATAGTCTCCGGAAACTTGCGATGGCTTTCCAACGTAACATGGCCTTTTAGTGATGACCTTCTTCGTGTCGAAAAGCCCAAGATGTTGCAGCATTTTTCGGGCGCCGTGGTATCCGTATCATGCGCAGAAGAAGCGGCAGCAGCATCCGAAGCCATTCCAAAGCTTGCAATAGACATCTTTCGATGATCGTCACCATCGCCGTCAACCTTGAATGCCCCTGGGGCTTTCTCATCCATTACCATCCGGTCTGAACTCCCTCCAAATGAACCCACACTCGCATCGTAATATATCACACCTTCGACACCAATGGCTTCACGAATAAGATTACTTGCTCGGGCAAAGACCCCTCGCAAATCTCCTGTGAGTAGCGCATCTTGCAATTCCTTGGAAACATCGACTGCTGGTTCTTCAGGCGGTAGATCAAATGACACTGAATTACCTTTCTGTTGGCCTTCATCTTCAATTCCGCTATCATCTGCGGTGGTCACTGAGCTATTCCTGTTGTGGTTCCATACCATCGACATTGCACTTCCCGATGTTGGTGTTAACGAAGGAAATGATGACTCATTCGTAGATATAAAACTCGTACTGCCTCGAGGCAACGATGGCCTCCCATCTCCTGGCTCTGCTACCGAGGGGGTGGAGGAAGAAGGGTTTCGAGAAAGAACTGGTCGTGCACCCTGACTTGGTAACCCGTTGAAGCCACTATGAGAAAAGGTATCCGTTGCATCCTGAACGCCGAACTCCTCTTCTGCCTGGCGCTCCAAGGATAAAGTTGACTTCAAACTGCGTTTCTGGATATGTATCTGTTGTGATTTGTGTCCAGCCTCCAGCCACCAGTCCCTCAAAGTAGATTTTCCTTCAATGAACAGTCCCATAGCCTTTACCATCCTCTCCGCTCGATGTTGTTTCCGTTTGACCAGGCCGCTCTGAAGATAATCCATCACAGTCGCTCCCATATCGCACATGAAATGTAGGTCGTCCTCACTCACTCCATCCCTTACTTTGTCATCCACCACCAGATAGGCCCCAATAACCAGATTATATACTGGAGTTCGTAGCGGTACACAGGCAATGAACCTGATGAATGGCGCCTCATTGATAAGAGCATTGTCCTTGAATCTCTCATCCTTTGTAAGATCCGGAAAAACCATGTATTTCGCATCCTCGTTCTCGGAGAAGTAAGTGATCATTTCAGGTCCGGTTTTGCTTCCACCTATTATCCACCCAGTTAGCCCAATACATACACTTCGATATGAAGAGTCCTACAATCAAACGCCCCGATCCCATGCCATAATTGATCCTGTGCATCATTATCCTGTTGTAAAGACAACGACTGACTGCTCTCCGCAATGATAAATTCCTGAGTCGTCGAAGCTAACGTGATGATTCCTCTCTTCGCATTCAACCGCAGTGCACCGAGTTGTGCAAAAGCCGTCAGGATGGGATCGCTCGCGGATCTCCGTAGATCAGGATCAGAGTGTCTGCCAGCTGCATTCACCCCCTCGGTTTCGTCGGGTTGATAGTATCTGCCACCCGAACGTCAGTCCCAAACGTATTGTACAACTTGAATTCATCTTGTGCCACCAACCTGTAGAGCTCTCGCTCCCTCGAAGTGGCGGTGTTCTTCATCACGACCGTCCCAAGTGTTGTCTCTGGCTCGAGTGGCGGCACAGTCACAATAAATTCGAGATCCAGCAAAAACACTCCGCAACAGAGTTGACGAGAGTAAAACCATGCAATGAATACTTCCAAGCAAAGAAAAGAAAGGAAAAAATAGGAGTTTTGTTAATCGAAGGAAGTAGTGGTAGAGGTCAACAATCTCAACCCCATGCCCCCTCGGCGAGAAATTGAGTGTGATGACTGGACTGCCCGTACTGTTGTATCAATCGTTGTCGAGGCCCTTCCGGACCACCGAAATGGGGATTTTGGTGTATGCGCATGCACAATTGCTGATTAACCGATCAGCACGGCGAAGTTGAAACCTTCTAGACGAAGGGGCAGAAGCTCCACCGTTGTATTGGCAAAGTGCGACGGCTGAATTAGCAATCTGACAGCCCTTGGTCAGCGCTTCTGTATGGACACAAGTCAAAAGTATAAAAGATTTGAAGTTGTGAGAGCGTAGAGTGTTCCACGTAGATGGTCGGGGTCGGGGTGGTTACGGGGTCGGGGGCTCGGATACTAAGGATCTCATTCAGGGTCCAACGCAGAGTGGAGAGCTGGGCTGGAGCTCTGGAAGGGTGATTTGCGCAGAGACTTCATTGGCTGGGCGAACCAGGGTACGAGATTGGGCTTGAGACATGCCGACGGTTAGACATGAAAAATTGCAGTAGAAGTAATCAAACCTTCCACTTTATTCATGACCGGAAATGCATGTTCAGCTGTGTTTGTTGATCACGAGGGTTTGTGTGCCGCGATGGAAAGTGGAGATAGTCAGTTGGGTGAAGCAGCATGCAAAAAACAAGCAATAGTAAGCATTCAGGATCGAGGGCCTAACTCGATCTGTTGATTGAAAGAAGACAATGTAACCAGGCACTTCGAACATGGTCTGCTGCAAGGTTACTGTTTGAAACGTTTTTGGATTCTTCTGTTTGATTTCATAAGCGAAAGCTCCCCCTTCTATGTCAACCGAGTGTCGAGGGCCGTTGAAGACCCCTCGAGATCCCGTTGCCACAAGAGTGGGTCGAATGGAGAATTTGCCACGAAATCCCAAGGATTCTGGAAATATTCCGAAGCTTCGGTAAACATACATATGACAGACATCCAGGGCCCAACGTAATCTGGAGTTTCAAATGGGAACTTCTCAAAATATGAAAGTATGGATTGTGGAGTCGTTTTCTGGCGATCGATTGTTTGTTTGCAGAATTCATCTCTGTAATTTCCTCTATCTACAGTACACATGCAAGCCTTCAAGCCTGCTCATCCTTTTTGAAAGTCCTGTAATCCTTACCCGATGCCCCAGATGGTATATCCCCAAACCTCCAGATCCCCATGCCAAAGTACCCATCACTTGTAATCAATCCCACGAACATTATATATCTTGAACGGCCTTGTTTGCCTTCGCCTGCATTTTCCTCAACGCATCTCGATGAGCCTCCAGCATATCTCCTCTCCGCATCCTCTCATCGAAAAGACTCTCCCGCTTCGCTTTTACTTTCGCCTCTGTCATCCTCCTCAGCTCCTCAGCCTGTCTCTCTTGGAACAGAGAATTCCTCGATCTCTCAATATTATTCCTTGGCGTAACACCACTGAGTAGATCTTGCGAGACACTGGCTCGCCATGATGCTAATTGTTGTTCTCTAGCCATAGGTGTTGGGGTCGAGGATTGTCGGTTAGGTTGATAGGAGTTGTTTGGTTGTTGAAGGAGTAATGATCGTCGTGCGGAGAGAGAGATGTTGTCGTCGTCCGCAAAGGCAGGAGTGCTTTGATTGAGTTTGTTATAGTCTCCTGCATCAATACCTTGGACAGAGCGTCGAGGGAATTCGGGCATTGATGTGAGAGCTGCTCCATTGGCGTAATATGATTGTTTGGCGCGTACTATTGAGTCACGTTTCCCCATGAAGCCATAGTTGTTGTAGTCTATAGGTGATTCGACCATCGACCCGTTGGCTGTGGGTGTGGATGAAGAACGAAGGACCGTTCTTCGGAGATTTTGTTGTGATGTGCTGCGAGATAGGGTGCCATCCCGGTACTGACCATTTGTACTATCTGACCTTTGCAACGCGGCTTGAGCTCTGGATGCTGCTCTCGACAAGGGAGGTCGATTTGACATTTGAGAAACAGATCTTGAAGCCGTTTCAGCTGTTTGTTGAAGTGCCTCTACATCGACTGGTACCACAACCTCGGCAGGCTTCAATTCAACTTCCGTGGGGTATTCGATGGGCTGCAATTCATCCAGCTCGGGCTCTTCTGCACTTCCCAGATGTTTACTCCATTCATTTGTTCTGTAGGAGGTGATCACCTTCGAAAGTTGTGATGGCAATTGATCTATATTAATGCTTGCTCTTTTTGGGGGGCTTGCAACAGAGAGTGTGGATTTTTGCAAACTGACAGTATCTTCTACCGGGTCGAGAATGTTTGTCGCTTCTGTCATTTCCGAGAATGGTCTGGTCTTGGGTACTTTGATTTCGTCCGCAATCGTTGGTGTGATAGCTTTCGATGTCTCAACTTCGGGCGCATTAATGACAATGTCGACCTCATTGTTTCTCCCGTCAAAAGATGAGCGCGGACTCATATCCTCATCATCACTAAGTCCATCCACTGTGGCGGCTATTGAGGAGGCTCTGTCATCCTTAATGTCGACTGCTCTTGAAATAACCAGGTCATCAGAACTATCCCCTCCCTGCTGCAAAAAGCTCCGTGAACTTCTGTGTGAAACATTCGATAATTTTCGAAGAATTGCTGAACCGGCGGACAGATGCTTTGAGCGGCGTTTGACATCTTCATCTGCAAATGTAGCAACCGACATACCATCATCATCGCCAACCTCAGATTTTGGGACCTTGAACGGCAGTGGAACGACCTGGGGCCCTTCTGGCTTGCCAGGAATTGTTACCCGCTTCGAACTGACTTGCAAAGACATTTCTTCACCATCCGCTCCTACCCATTTTGGCTTTTCCTGCTCGAGATTCGCTTTTGGCGTATATACCCCATTTGCTCCTTTGACCTGGTCCTCGATTTCGATTTCTTCAATGTACGTTGAGGGATCATCTCTTGCAACTTGAATGACCACAGGCCCACCCTCATGTTTTGACACCATTCCAGAGGCAGCTCTTGTTGAAGGGGAAACAACAGAAGAAACTTCAATCTTGTCCTCTTGAGATCGCTTCCGATGACTTTCCATGTCGGCTATTCCAGC
>JBAMDN010001474.1:0-28262 GCA_037074945.1 Tetracladium marchalianum
TAAAACCTGGAGCACAGAATACATCGTCCAATTTGATGTTGACTTTCTTCCATCCTTTTGCACTGTTGAAGACCATTCATGATTCCATAGCAGAGGTGGATAGGGTGCAAAGTATTTCTTCTAAAGGTTGTACAAGTATTGATACAAAAAGAATTTTGTCTTCATTCATATGCCCCCCTCTGCTCCGATAGTACAAATACAAAAAAGACCGAATCTGGCCAATTTATTGCAATGCTGACCAAATGTGTTCCCCATTTGTACATATTGCAGTCCCAAAAACGCCAGGCTATGTCGAATGCAGAGAGAAGATTTTATTACTGGTGGCGTTTGATTCAAGTCGTGTCGATTTTCGTGGGTTGATTGATTGATGTCGTCCAGTGCCCATGACCCGAACCACCCACGCGCCCACCCCCAACCATCGTATCAATTCCGTCACGGATCACCTATCCTTGAATACCTTTGGCTTCCATCCCTCTTTTAACTCTGCCGCCCTCTCAGTCGCCTCCTCCATCTGTCGTACTTCATTCTCGATCCTCTCCCGAGCCCTCAACACCTTGCTCTGCAAATAAAAACTTCCTCCCTTCTTCGGATCGTTGACATCAAACAGCTTCTTGAAGCGCTCCATCACATCTTCCATATTTGCCTTGCCGTCCTTCGGTGGTTTGACGTTGAGGATCTTGCATGCCTCCTCCATGGTGAGACCGTTGGAGGCAAACGTGCTGGCACCACCGGGGTTGTTCTTTGCTTGGGCTTTGGCATATTGTGAGGATGCGGATGCTTGTTTGTAAGCTTCTGTAAAGGCTCGTCCCAGTACTCGTGAGCCGGTAATGACAACTTGTGTTATTATTCGATGCGCCTGGACGTGAGAATTAGTATATGCTTCCATCAATACCAGGAGGACGTCGATTGGACTGATGATCTTTCGATCCAGCTAGATCAAGCGCCGACCTACCATTTTTAAAGGAGATGAGAGAAAGGAATGAGGTTGTAGGAAAGACCAGGTGCAATGTCAGATGGTGAACAGATGCGATGCAAAGGAAGTCGATCTCCTGGACTTTTTTTGACCCGTTGCTCGGAAGAAGCCGCTGTAACGCACAGACCACCACGACCAACACCCAAGAGAGCACATATCTGTACAGAAGGGAAACAATCTACGTCAACCACTTCAAAGCTTCAAAACAACGACACTTTTCTTCTTCAACAGACTTTTGACATTTCAAACGCTCGTTACCCCAGAAAACCAGCTTCCAAGATGTCACAATTCTTCCAGAGCCCGCCGCCAAACCAGCCACAATACGGAGCTCAATCCGCCCAAAATTTACAGTTCTACCCTTCTTCATACACACCTGGCCCCGTGTCTGGTCACGCAACACCTTCAGAAGCAAGTTATGGATACGGTCAACCAGCAGGATCGCCGGGCTATGGATCTGGAGGTTTTAATTCTGGATTTGGCGCGCCGGTTGGGGGTGTGAGTGGGAGAATGGGAGAGCAGGGTGGATTGAGGACGGGGTGGTTGGCTGCTTTTGGAACAGAGGGCTATGATGGAGAACCACCTCTATTAGAAGAACTGGGAGTTAATTTCTCACATATACAAAGCAAGGTATGCTGTCTTCTCCTTGCGCATTCCTTTTTGCAAGCCCCAGGAAGATAGAACATGGAACTAACTTCATAAACAGACATTAGCAGTACTTAACCCCCTCGCAAGAATAGACCAACACATAATGGACGATTCCGACCTTGCAGGCCCCGTTCTCTTCTTTCTCCTCTTCGGATTCTTTCTCCTCTTCTCAGGTCGCGTCCATTTCGGATACATTTACGGTCTCGCCCTCCTAGGCAGCATTTCACTCCATCTAATCCTCTCTCTCATGTCACCACCACTAGGCCCGACTTCACCCACATCCTCAATGCACGACCATCCTCACCCATCACCCAGCCAATCCTCCTCCTCGCACCTCTCAAGCACACTCACATACCCACGCTCAGCATCTGTGTTGGGATACTGTCTCCTACCACTTGTAATCACAAGCGCTATTGGGGTAGTATTGCAGATGGATGGCATGCTAGGATACGTCTTGACTTGCTTAGCGATTGTGTGGTGCACCTACAGTAGCTCAGGAATGTTCTGTGCGGTAGGTAGGATGAGAGGAATGCGTGGACTGGTCGCTTATCCGTTGGCACTCTTCTACGTGGGGTTTGGAATCATGAACATCTTCTCAAGTACAGGGAAGGTGCCAGGGAAGAAAGTTTAATTTCAGGTGGCCGAAGAAGGAACGAGGGAAAGGGGACCAAAACGACCAAAAATGTATGAATGAAACCTGAAACGAAAGCTGGAGCATGGGGCGTCTGGCGTGCAGGTGTTTTGATAGAGGGTGGCACATCGGGTCGAGCTGCTTTATACCCGGAGAGGCGGGAAGGGAGAGATCATGCAAACATAAATCTACAAATACAGTACCTTTCAGAAACGAAAGGCCGAAATGAAAGTCAAGACCCAATATTCCCACGTCAACAACCACATTAGAATCCCTGAAGACAAGAGATTCGAATGTGGATATTGAAATTGATAACGTTACCAATTTTGTGATTATCTCACAGTTTTCCTTACGAAGTCTCACGTATCTTTGATAATTCATTCGATCTCATTCTTTCAACCATCTTGCCGTCTTTCGTCTCAAGGCTTGCGGTTCTGACAACTCAAAGGTTTCTATTCCTTGGGTTATTTGACGTTTTTCGCAACAAGTTTGACAAAATTCCCATAGTTCAAACTCTCCCATTCTTTCGAATATCTCACGGTTTGTCGGATCAAGTTTTACACGCTTCCAAAAGTTTAAACGTTCCAAATCAAAAACTAACGTTTTGCTCAAAATAAGACAAGTATGGTATTTCCCTCCCCATCAAAACTCCTAAGACGCAATGCAAACCAACTTATACCTAGCTATTGTGCCGAAAGTACATGTGCTCACTCCATTCGAATCACTCCAATCCCATTCGAGCATCGTCACCGATTCCCCAATCCGCATTCGTTGGTCTATGCGGTCTATCATCATCGTCTCCGCCATGAACACTGCTTGCCCCTGTGCCCCTCCTTCTTAGACTGCCTCTTCCAATTGTACCTTCCCCTCCACTTCCAAAACTCGATCCTTTACTATGTGCGCTCTTTACGCTGGCTGAGTCGCCGTTTCCCGAGCTTTTGGCCTTAAGAGACTCGGAGTAATGAGGTGGTAGCTCGAGAGGAGTGGAGCGCGATGCTAAGGGAGTTGAAGCCGTGGCGGTGTTTCTAGTGGGTGTAGGGGAGGGAGTGACCTCTGTTGAAGCTGTTACTTCGACGAGTTCGGCATCGCGATACCACTTTCGACGGCGAGTGTAGCGACCCCATCCGTCTTGGCCTCGACGACCGTTTTGCCACTAGAGCATTGTAAGTGAAACTGCCTTCCAAAGTCTGGCTCAAAAGAGGCGATATACCTTATTATCATAATAAATCCAGCCCATTCCACCATCTGTAGCATTTGACTCTGCTTTCGATCCTCCCTCCTCGGTCGGTTTAGCCCCTTCTACAAGCCACTGACTATCTAATGTCCATCTCCATCTAGTAGCTCCATCCTCTACATCTGGGAGTTCAAAATCTTCTTTTGCCGGAGCGGCATTCAAGTGTTCGTCCGTCCATGCTGCTCTTTCGTAAGCGAATAGAGATGTTGTCCAGCCCAATCCCATCCATCTTCTCTGGTTTTCGTACAATATGAATGTAAAGCGAACGCCTGTCGAATCTGGTCTACGTTTGGCTGCGGCGGAGGCAGCTGAAGCTACTAGAGATGTTGTCGATGTGTCTCCTGATGTGGAAGGTTGGCGAGGTGGGAGTGGAGGCAGTTGACCGTTTGCGGTAGTTAGTGGAGGCGTGAGAACGTCTGTGAGATGTAGTCCTGTAACGACTGCACACCCTCTGCGAACGAGAGCGGATCTCCAGAGGATTGTCCTTGCCACGGTGCAGGGTCTGGAATGCCATGTGAAAAATATCGTGCCAGTAACGAGCGCGACTCGTTTCGTGGTGATGACTTGTATTGGGTGGAGGGTGAGAAGGATCCAGAGGGGTGTTACAAGAAGTATTCGAATGAAGAGAGTGGTAAGAGCTGGTCGAGTGGTAGCCGAGGTCGCGGTTCGCTGGGTAGATAGGAAGTCGGTGAGCTGAAGTAGAGGATCTAGGAGAACGTTGCACCTCGAAGTAAAAATCTTCAACGTTTCCACAATCTCATCGAGTGTCTTCTGGTGTTTGGTGGTTGTGGCCTCTGAATCCATCCTCTTATGACCCTTCTTCTGCTTCTCTCCTGTCCAGCCCGTCGAAGAGAGCGGAGAGTATCTCCTCGCAAACATCCCCATTATTAAACCAACTACCACTACTACCGGTCCCGCATATCTCATAAGCTGGTCACCGTATAGTACCACCGCCCAATACGCAGCTACGAGCAAGAAGCTCTCCCAAGGATCCCCGCTTGTCCATGTCAGCAGGCCAACAAACTTGTTGAGCGGCAACAGGAAAGGATGCGAATATGCTAAAGCTCGTGTAATCTGTGGAGGAGTAGCAATAAGTAAAGGCGATTTCTGGTGTACTAAGATCGTGGACCGTTGCTTGTTGGCAGATGAGGCGTGTGACAGGGTAACTGGGGAAAAGGATGCGATCGTGGGGGGATTTGGGTCGCCGCTGGTGACTGAAGAACCATCATCTTCTCTTCGCGCTGAGCCTGGAGTTGAAGACATCATCCATGGAGTGTCCTGAACACTATTAGTCCATTTGTTTTGGTGGTTCTCTTGTCAGGGTGGACTGTGTACAAAGACAGACATCGCAACGCCGCGGTTTCCTCTATGTCATCGGCAACGCAAACAAGCTTGGCCGGTGACCACCACACCTGAGCTCACGCAGCTTCACGCCAAACCAGGGAGCATTCCAGAGCGGAGCGAAAGAGAGGGACTGTACACAAGAGAAAGGATAATGTAGAGAAGAACTCATCAACAATCTGGGGATGAAATTTTATCAAAGGATGGGATAGTCGAGTCTATTCGTGCAGAACAACTCGGCGTCCTCGGACTCACATGCCTCCAACATTTCGACGCCGATTCAGCCTTGTGCGAGTAAGGAAATGCTTGGTGGCGCGCCAGATCAGACGAAAGCGAATGTACGTAGTTTGTCCATTTTCTGTCTCTCAACTCTGAAGACTACCTCAGAGTTGATATTACTGTTGCACCATGATATCAAGCTCAAGTAGAAAAATACTTAACTGATAGAGACATGTTCTGGGTCAATGAACTTCTCGCTGATTCAGCCTTGTCTTTCCTCTATGTCATGTCACGTGAATTTACGCTAGGCTGTTATCGGCTGCAACCCAAAAGTTTTGATTTATCTCCCATCCGTAAAATTCATTCCACTTCAAGAAAAAAGCCTACAACACGACAAAATTACTATCACGATGTCGCGTCAACCACCCCTTCCTCATGGTCTGCCGCCTAGGCCCAACCGTGATCAGCACGATAGGGGAGACTCGTACCGTCCATATGAGCAAGGTCGCGATGATCGCGGTAATTACTATAATTCTAGATCTCGCGATGATTTTAGCAGCTTCCGACGTCCTCGCAGTCCGCCACGTCCAATGTACGAATTCCGAGGAGATGCGCGTAATGACTCCAGATCTGGATTTAATGACCGTCCGGGTCACTTTCAACTCCCACGATATGAAGAACGCGCTCCTGGCACATCCGGTTCTCGAGGACACCAAGCCGATTCCTATCGCCCCCGTGAAGAGCCGCCCTCCTCAAGCTTCTCCTTTAGACAGGAGGCTCCCCCCTCGATTGATTTCCGAGCCGGAGATAACTATCGTCGATCTCCACCACGTCAACGTGCTCGTCAAGACGGTGGAAGACAACCTCGAAACTTCAACGGACCTCAATCGCAGCGAGGCCGAGGCGGCTACCGTGGTCGAGGAGGTCCTCAACTGGCTTCCGAGCGGAAGTTTCTTCAAGGCAACCGTGCTCCTACTCCAGACTTGATGCCAGGCATGGAAGAGGATCAAAATCAAGGTGCCAGATACATGCCAATTGATGAGATCTCTGATAGCGATGAAGCCGAAATGGATCTTTCCGATTGCGATAATCCTGACGCTGCGCAACCAAATAAGAAACAAGCACGCACAGAATTAAAAACTGCTGATGGTGACAGTGTTCCCAAATGGTCAAATCCCGATCCTTATACTGCTCTGCCTCCTCCCGATGCCGAGAAAAAGAAGGACATGGTCAAGTTGATTAGGAAGGCTAGAGTTGCACAAGCCTCGGAGAATACGTGCAAGCCCGAAGCTGTCACTGATGACTTCATTTCGTTTGGATTTGACGATGAAAGTGAAGAGGAGCTGTACGAACCACCACCTCTTCCTCCCAATGGTTCTCGTCAAGCGAACACATCAGCATTCCTTCGACCGTCGCTATCTCAAAACACAGTACCTCAAGGAAGCTTGAATCAAGTCATGCCAAAAGACCTGATGTCCCGCAGTGGTCCTCACCCGTTGCATGAAGTGAAGTTTAATCTTCCCCCAAAACCAGAAAGCAGCCTCTCCGACAGTGACGAAACCAGTAAGACGGACGCCCCAATTGATCTCACGGAAGATTCTCCGCCGACAAGACGAAATCCTGGCATCGGACGAGCACCAGCAGCAGTTGTTGAGGCTCCAAGCAGCGATCCTGCATTGGGTAGTCGAAAGCGTAATGCTAGAGATGAGATCAAGCCTGCACCCCGCATTCATGATACTACTAGAGGCAAGAAGAGACCATCTGATGGTGAAGTGGGTCACCGATGGCGACCACTCAGCGGTCAAAACCCCACTCCCTGGGTTGAAATTGACCATTCCGATACTACCAACATGGGATTTTGGTAAGCAGCAGTTCTTCCGTGCTCAGGTTGCGGCTAACCTATTCACAGGCTTCACAAGGAGATTATAGATTTCTATGAATTCGTGAAGCCCAAAACTTTTGAGCAGACGATCCGGGAGAAGCTGATTGAAGATCTCAACGTCAAAATTCAACAGTCCTTCCAGGGCTCCCAGATCCTTAGCTTTGGTTCTTTCCCTGCTGGTCTCTATCTGCCAACAGCCGATATGGACCTAGTAATGGTTTCGAGCAGATTCATGGAAACAGGTTATGTGCAGTATGGAGGAAACAGCTTCTTTAATAAAATCAGACGCTTCCTCGACCAGTCAAATCTTGCTGTTTACGGAACTATCGATGTCATTTCCAAAGCCAAAGTTCCTCTCGTCAAGTATGTGGACCGGCTCACCGGATTGAAGGTTGACATATCTTTCGAGAATAACACCGGCTTGGTTGCGAATAAGACATTTCAGGAATGGAAAGCCCAATATCCTGCCATGCCCATGATCGTCACTATCATCAAGCACTTGCTTGCTATGCGAGGCCTGAACGAACCTGTAAATGGTGGCATCGGTGGATTTTCCGTTATTTGTCTTGTTGTAAGTTTACTCCAGCATATGCCACAAGTTCAAAGCAAGAGCATGCTGCCAGAGCATCATCTTGGAGAAGTTCTCATGGAGTTCTTTAATCTTTACGGAAATGAGTTCAACACTGTCACCACGGGCATTCAGCTCAAGCCACCAGGCTACTTCAGCAAGGTAAGTTCACCCAGCTCAAAATGAAATTCAAATTCTAAGTCAAAATCAACAGGCACACGCAAATATTGCATACAAAGGCAACGCGGAGAAATTCATGATTATTGATCCAAACAGATCAGACAATGACATCTCAGGTGGTTCATCGAACACGAGAGAAATTCTCAGGTGTTTCGCAAGCAGCTACAAGAACCTTCAAGAGACGATGAGTGGTCTTCAGTACTCTGCCAATAAACGATACAAAAGCATCCTGGGATGCATTCTTGGTGGCAACTACAGTTCCTTCAGGCTCCAGCGCGACCATCTTGAGCACGTACACGAGAAGCTCTTTGGCCCTGTTCCACGCACCTAGTACTAGATTGTATCTACTTTCGACTAGTTTCTCTTTACTCAGTCACGTATTTTGCTAGGCCTGTGGAGTTGCAGGTACAAGCACATATGCATTAGAAGGGGTTTTCGCATCACTTTATGGCGTACTAGGACCGGGCAAGGTGGATTTTGATACCCAGTGGCGTTCTAGAGGCCAACATTAACGTGTACAATAGCTTTCTTGCTTGGAGGACTTTGCTTTTTTGTCTTTATTGCATTACTCTTTTCTTCTATTACATTCTCTTCATTACAAAGGAATAGAAAACTTTTGTGACTGACAGACGAGAACAGTGATCGATCGATCGAATTCGGATTGCCCAGACATTACCACAAAATTTCCCATCATGACGGATGAGGTCGATCGATCAACAAAATTCAATCAAAAGAGCATTTCAAATCCACCTTATTGCATCATCTAGCAACCGAAATCATTTGACCCCCAAAGACCTGGGTCGCTCCTTCTAAATCTGCTAACACAACCCCAAATCTTCTACGCTAGGAACAAACACATCAACGAGTGAACTAAAACGGTTGCTCCTGGAACTTTAAAACTTCCACGAAAGACGATTCTTGTATCGGATTTCGTCGCGTCGCCCTTGGGTGCTCTTGCATATTCTGGTTTTGGGCTTCTTCCTTTTCATCAAGGGGATGGAGTTTGAGGCTGGGTTTGTGATTGCACCTATCCCTTTCTCACTATGGTTTCGTGCCGAGGCGCGGCTACGGAGAGGATTTGGGATGTTCCTGTTGGTAGAAAGACGGGCTTGATGGTTTGGCGGGTGGAATGCAGTTGGGTTGGGATCTGGTTCTTCCGGCTGATTGTGATTCAAGGTCGGGGATGGATAGTGGCAGGTGTATCTCATCAAGATGTATGCACTTTCCGAGGTTGAGGAAAGGAAATCCGAATCCTTAATCTCCAGCCACACGGTATTGAATGCCCAGGCCTCAATTCATAACTCGTGAGAAGGAGTGGTTGGTACTGGGGGAATGGATCGTGAGTGTCACGCGTAGAAATTCAATAGCGTGGATCGATGCGATAAGTCTGCTCATCCTGATTTACCATTTTGCCTGCTTCTAAAATTAAGACCATCCTGCTAGATTCCAAGTGCACTTCATACAATGTACCCCTAATTGTCTCGGACTTGCTAGTTACCTACCTACCTATCTGACGACGCTGTCAAGGTTATGGGCAGGCCTAACAGCTCATCGGTGATATCACGTGATTTGCCACTGCCATCACCTTGGCTTGCGCAAGCCGCCAGCTTGGTGAGCTTGAAAGATGAGACTTTTTGACGCTTTTCCGGTATTTGCCCCTCTCACATGCGAATATCAGCTGGAGAAATTCCAGGTGGAAAAGATTTTGCTGCGTTCCCAGCTGTCCTTCACCCCAGCATGAAACGTCATCGTGGTGCGAAGCCACACCTGTGACCCCGCCTACCCTTTTCGGTGCTTCGACCCCCCTCGCCATAGGGAGGAGAGGACATCATCATTCCACAAGCTTTAGCCGCTCCCTACAAAACTCGACGCCTCCCCTTCTGTCCTTCTCTTTCATCTACACCCGAATAATATTTCGACCACTCGATCATACAAACATACACAAACAATTCTCAAACAATTTCAACATAATCTACCCTTCATACAAAATGGCAGCCACCGTCAACGTCAAGAACATCAGCTTGCAGACCAGCGAAAAGGAGGTCAAGGACTTCTTCTCGTTCTGGTAAGTTCTCTCTTCTTCCCCTCCCTCAATTCCATCCTCTAACCCATCTTCGCAGTGGTAAGATCACCAAGCTCGAGCTTACACCAACTGGCGAGGCCACCCAGAGCGCTACCGTCACCTTCGAGAAGGAGACTGCTGCAAAGACCGCCCTCCTCCTCGACAACACTCAGCTCGGCTCAACTCAAGTCCAGGTCTCCTCTGCATCTGCATCTTCCGATGACCACCACTACACCTCGAACAATGAGCGTGACACCGACGAGATTACACAAGAAGAGAAGCCCCGCTCTCGCATTGTTGCCGAGTATCTTGCTCAAGGATATGTCATTGGTGACAAGGCAATTCAACAAGCCATCGATCTTGACCACAAGCATGGTGTTTCAAGCCGCTTTGTCAACACCATCACCAACTTGAACCAAAAGTACAAAGTTGATGAGAAGGCCAAGTCTGTTGATCAGTCATACGGTGTCACCACGAAGACAAATAACCTCTGGTCTGGATTGACCTCATAGTGAGTATCATTCTATCCCTTATTGATCAGGTGCTAATCTTGTTATTCTTCAGCTACGAGAAGGCTGCTGGCACACCAACTGGCCAAAAGCTTGTCAATTTCTACACCCAAACTTCTCGTGAAGTCCAAGATATTCACACTGAGGCACGCCGCTTGGCAGATTTGAAGAAGCAAGAGACTGGAGAGACTGCTGGTACCAATAAGACAACATGTAAGTGTGGTGCACATTCAGATTCAGGAACTTGTACTTGTGAGGAGGGTAAATGCAACTGCTCGTCGACGGAGAAATCCAAGTCCGAGCTGAAAGACGTTCCCGGCACAGACAAAACAACATGCAATTGCGGCGGCAGTACCGAAGCTTGTCCTTGTGCTCCAGGCCACTGTGCTTGCAGCTCTTGCCCCAAGGCTGAGGTCAACACTGCCGACTTGAAGAAGGTTCCCGGCACTGAAAAGACGACATGCAATTGCGGTGGAAGCACAGATGTCTGTCCTTGCGCTCCAGGGGAATGCGCGTGCGAGTCTTGTCCTAAAGCAACAACCGAGAAGGTCGCCAATTCCAACAAGACCATTTGCAAATGTGGTGGCGACGATAAGAACTGCCCATGCGAGCTTGGAAAATGTGCTTGCAGCGGATGCTCCAAGTAGACTGGATTTAACATTTCCTTGACAAATTGTATTATTACCCAAAGGTTGTTGCTGACTTTATTGCTTTGTCTTTGTAGCTGCTACCCCTTCTTCTGCAGGCGTTGTTGATACTACTGCGATCGCACCTCTTACTGAAAAGTCCGAGAAATCCACCTATGCTTAAATGCGTTGCTTTTATGGCTGGTTTACGCGCGAAATGTTGGAGGGATGAATATGAGAGATAACGAAGGAATGACGGTTAAGAATGAGATGATGAGGAGATGACTTGAGCTGAGAGATACCAAGTTTTCTTTTGTTATAGTATTAGCGAGCGATTGCACAATTCCTAGGTAGTCAACGGGAACTCATTTAGCCCTGAGATCTTGGTCTTTTCGACTCGTGCAAAAAAAAAAGGGGGGGGGATGAGTATTCGAAATCTGAACGCGAATGTGACGATGAAGTTTTCGTTTTTTCTGCATCCGTCACATCTCTTTCTCCCCGCTCTTCTTTCGCATTTCAACTGTATGTCTCTTGTGTGCAATTTTATCGATGTCATTCCATCACACCGAAGCTATTGAAACTGATGTGCTCTACTCTGCGTCAAATCTTAGAATAACTACCTACCAGGCATGACGTTATCGTGAGGATATGCCAAGGATTGTTCAAGGTCTAATTAGTTTCAAAGGTGTTTATGTGCTCATTGATTTTGCTCAGTGATAAGTTGTTGTTTCATTTCATCTTAAAACAAATGTAATTGCCCATTTAATCATGCTCTCATAAGGGTTAGTAGCTGAAACATAATGCTTGCTTTCCTTGAAATCCTCTAATGTACAACTTTTCCCATACAACATTTTAAATTTATATCCTTCCTCACTTCTTCTCCGAACGGTCTGCAGGGTCGAGAGACTTGCTGACGACATCTCCGGCGTGATCATCGAGAACTCCCTTTGGGTTGGATCCGAGAGACTAGAAGAAGAGAGAGTTGGCGTTAGATGGGAAACTTGAAAGGTTTTTTCCGGTTATGGATAAGAAAGTGGGGAAGGAGGATGGAGTATTACCTCGAGATCCTTCTTGCTTTGTCCCTTGGTGTCCACACCTTGGTCGACCCCAGATGCGTTGGATGGTGCACCCTTTTGAGCGTCGCCCTGGCTCTCTGGTGGTGGTGATTGACGTCCCTCAGGCATTTTGAATGGCTTTTTTAACGGATTGGCTGTCTGGCTTTATGTTAGATTTTTGTTGGCATGGAAGTTGAGGTAATAGTTCGAATAGTGGAAGGGTATGGAGGGGCAGTGTAATGAGGGGAACTTAGGAAGAAAGTTGTCACTTTTACTCACTTCAAGGATAGTGTTTTTTCTGAACAGATTCGGTTGACTTGAACGATTGAAAGAGAAGATAGAGAGGTGTCAGGATCTGTGGTTTTGATATAGCTGTTTCCCAAAGGTTCCTACGTCATGCTGGATGATGAGTGTTCACCCCACCATGATGAGAAGGAGCTCTTGGGGCAAAAGGTGACCGTATTTGACACCAGCCACAACGCAAAGTGTAGGCTAATAAGTGTACGAAATATCCACAAAATAGAGCATTTAAATTCCTAAAGTTTGCATAGGAGTTAGTTAGAATACAAAGATTAATTTTGCTTATTTAGATTTATCGACCTAGCCCTTGGGGTGCTGTATTAAAGTCGATGCTGTGGTGGGTTTTGGCGGTGTCAAAAACGGCCACCTTTTACCCGATGAGAGGAGGAGGCTACGAGCGAGCGAGGCTGCAGTAGGTAATTGTGTCAGCCAATCACACAGATGAAATCCGGACATGATCGAGATCACTCTGGGTCTTGGCGCTCAACCTTGTGGCTCGCGGACATCTTCAATGCATTGAGATTGCATCTTGATTGCTTATTCCAGAAACGGCCACAACAACAATGACCCAACCAGACTGAATGGTACATTTCACGCGTCCCGAGCCAAAACAAAAAACATATCCGCAAGCAGAACACCCAACAAGCCATCACCATGGCACCAGACCTGAATTCCGTTCCTCCATCACCGAGGCCACCTACAGCTTCGACAAGCTCCCGAAGAGCTTCACAAAATCTCGGCTCATCCCTCAGATTCCCTCTTCAGCTTCCCTCAACATATTACCCTCGAACCAGAGCGCCGTAAATCATATATCTCCTCCGCTTGCTTCACCAACTGCTACCACAGCTACCATGTCGAATGCAGGCCCTCCTTCTGGGGATAACACTGGGGTTGGATTTGGGCCTGGTCCTCTGAGACACCCTCGTCCGCTGACTGCTGCCGATTTGCATCTGCAACTAGAGAGGGAGCAAGAAGCTGTGGTATGTACTATATATCGAAATTTAGAGGAGTAGATCTCTAATGGTACCACAGGTCAACAGATTAACTCGTGAACTCTCCCAACTCCGCGCAGCCCAAAATGCCTCCGTCGTATCCAACACCTCATCTACCTCCGCAGGCCTCCCAGATGCAGCAGACCACAATGCAAACCATCTTCTCTCTGGTCCCAGCCACCCTGCTCCCTCACAACGCCTTCATCACCGTTCCTCTAGCAGCACCTCAACCCGAAGTGTCACTGGCACAAACATCAACACCTCCGGCGTATTAGCAGGAAGTATCTCCTCCGGCATTACACCCTCCTCCACTGCAGACCGCACACGAAGCAGCATCCCCCGTCAAGACTCCAACCCACGCTCACACAGTCGACAAAACTCGCAATCACGACGAAGCGGTGCTAATAGTCCTGCTCCTTACCCCGCCGCCAACACAGACCAATTCCCACATTTCTACCAATCGCAATCCCGACCGTCGCTCTCTCAACATCGTGATGTTTCTTCTGGGAACTTACATAGTGGTGGCAGTGAACGCGAGAATCAACATAGGTCGGATTCTATCACGAGTATACAGACGAGTGGGAGGTATGAGGAGACTGCATTTCATAGACAGGAGTTGGAGGCTGTGAAGAGGGAAAATGATGCATTGAGGAGGAGAATTAGAGAGTTGGAGCGTACGTTGAGGAATAGACGACAGAGCGATGCGAGTAGAACGAGAAGCGAGAGCGTTAGTACCACTGCGAGCGTGAGTGGGATTGGACGGGGACGGGAGAGGGAGAAGGAAGCAGAGGAGGACGTAAGAGTTGGTGAGAGTGCGAGAAGCGCGGGCGTTTTGAGATCGTGAGAGAATGTTTTTTTTCCGCGAAGAGGTGCAATAGTGGGTTTTTTTTCGATGAGAATGTTCTTTTCTTACGTGCTTTTTTAGAATGGATACGTACAAGCGTGTGGATTGGGATGGAATGGATTGGGACTGGGAGATGGCGTTGATTGGCTTCTTACCTAGCAAATTCTCTTCTCTCGGTCTCTCTGGGGAGGCAACTTCTTCTTTCGTTTTCCTGCTCCTTCCTTCATAGCGAGATGAGTAAAATGGAACAATTTTCCTCAAGCCTAAGGGGAGGTGAAGTAGTACGTGAGTTGTTCTATCTATTGACTTTTGCCTTTCTTTGCTTTTCACTGTTCATATTTCGCTCCAGGAGCTGTTGTCGTTTATTTACAAAGATGTCATCATATCGAATGTTCAGGTTTAAGCGAGATGGGGTTGACAACAGTACTACTTCTCATGAATCTACGTTTTTTGCCTTGCAGGACATAGTTTCGTTCTATTTTCAGAACAAGTCTTCGAGAAACCATATTTTTCAATAAAAACTCAACAAAAGAAAAGTCCATCTTGTACAGTTGTACTCTGTCAGTACAGTATTTGGGCAATTGCTACTGATGCACCCATGCATGCCCAAAAGCAAGCTGCAAACACTCTTCATGGTAATGAACGACATTTTGGTTTAAGCGCTACTATGAAGGCGAATGACCACTTTATTTGTTAATGTGTTCAGGTCAATAGGGATGACACTGAGACAGCTGGATGAGACGATATGTAGAAACGTTTTTGAATCGGGTGTCTTTCGAATGCACTCGTCACCCGTGTTAACGTCTCTTCACGACACACTTTGACAACGGCCAAGAAGAGCTTCTCCTCCGTATGAAACAGATCTTTACAATTGATCTTCAGGCCCTGTTGATGAGATGCTGAGGGTGGGGAGGGTCAGTAAATGTCAAGAACGGCTTTGTTCCCTCCCCCTCCTTGGTCCTTGTTTGCAACGAGAATATCTTTCAAGAATGCCAGAAAGTGGTTACTGCTGTAGTAATGCACACAAGGTCATGGTGTCAGTGTACACTCTATCTCTTTATCCAGTACAAAAGTTGGTGGATGAACACAACATTCTTGAGATAGACAAAGGGAGTACCACCCTTAGATTTCTTCAGCACCATACTTCTGTCATGGCAGCAGCTTTAGAACCTTTGAACTGTATTGTGGAATACGGCGATAGTCAGAAATCATGATTTCAAAAAAGAATGCAAAACAGTGTGGAACGCTAAGCGTCAGAAGTACAAAGAGGATAGAATCAAAAGACTTCGAGCAATACAGCATCCCGAGCTCGCCAGAGATACAACAACAATTAGATCACTGAAATTTCGAAGATCTGAGGTAAATTTAAGTTCAAACTCAAGCTTTTACATCGGCACCTTATCTTCAAAGATACACAGATTTCTCAGAAAACAGTTGCTAACCTATCCTCTATCTAGTGGTCCTCGTCGCACAATGTGGATGGAGCTGTGGGCTATCCTCTTGAGAAACTTAGTGAAATCATCACAGACTTTCTGTCACCAGAGCTTGAAAACAAGTTACAAAATCTCAGCAAAAAGATAATGCACAGTAGGCAGGCACTACTTCGAGACGCTAAAAATTGAAGGCATTCGTGCAAGGTACGAGATAATGGGGCTGATAATGTTTCTTTGATTCTAGTACGGCCAGATTTACCTACCATCCTAATGTAAGGCTCGCGTTAGCCGCTTTTGAAATCGTTGCATCTCCCCCTAAACGACAATAGGATAGACACCATATACCTAAGTTCCCGAAGGACCGAAAGAGGCAGCTCTCGAACATGGAATTCGTCACGATCCGAACTTTATTTCATTTAATGGCTGTTAATTATCCTGTACGAAGCAAGTTATAGCAAATATGACCCTACCATTCTTAATGAACGTGTTCCCTACGTGGTTCTAAATTATTTGAAACAGATGATAGAGCTTTTTGCGAACAGACAAATCCCCAGAGATCTCAATGCTTCCTGGGGACTATAACAGTCAAGTGCAGGGTTATGGATCGACTCCTTGGACGGTTTGTTGATGATGGATATTCGAGACTGAAGGAGTACACTGCTGCTGATGGGTCAAACCTTGAGGTTGACGAATTGAAGGCATCCTGGGTCTTGCACGGGTATGTTTTTTTGTTCTTTTCGCAGATTACACGAATCAGAAAGGCAAAGTTCATCTAGATCATCTACTGAGAACCATTGAGGGTGTGGATACGCCTCCTTCACAAGGGAAGTCTTTATTACAGAGGATATTTTCCTTTGTATTTCATCCGAGCTAACAAATCGAAGAGTCAATGGAGCTGAGTGATATATGTAGCATTAATCAAATTCCTAAGTTGATAAAGGTTTAAGCTTTAATTGATTGAAGGAAATCTATATGACAAGCTCTCGGATGTCCGTGGTAAATCTACGCCTGATGACTAATCAGTCATTTACGCGACATGACCGCGTCCTCGGGATTTCCGCTTCTGACCTCATCGATATTCGGACTTTTACTCAACTTTTCTTGCTTTGCTTGGTTGTTGGGGAAGTTCTTAGGCAGACCTTGATACTATCATGTTATGGAGAAAAGAAATTCAATCCGGACTTGTGGTTTATAAGAATCCGTGATTTATATCCATCGCTGCATGTATCCCCCAAACTAAACCTTCCAAACCTCCCACCCTTTGCCCATCGAAGCAAATACAATGGACGACGACGAATTCGGCGCAGACGCTGATTTCCTGGCTGCTCTTGCAGCTTCAGAAGTTACGGCTCCAAAGGTCCAACAGCCTACACCACAGCGAGTCCAACAACCTACCCCTCAACGCCTCGATCGATTGCCTCCAACCACCAGCACAACTGGTCCCAAAGTCGTCCAGCCCATACCTCAAGCCATAGCCTCACGCTCCACAGGTTCCTCGATTCTTGTCTCTCCACGCCAAAAGGGAAATCCCATTCTGGCAAGCTTGCGGTCATTTGCGTGGGAATACTCCGATATACCAGCCGATTATGTCCTTGGCCAAACGACATGTGCACTGTTTCTCTCTCTCAAATACCACCGTTTGCATCCCGACTACATCTATAACCGCATAAAAGGCTTGCAGGGGAAGTACAATCTGCGGGTTGTACTCACTATGGTGGATATTGGCAATCATGAAGAAAGCTTGAAAGAGCTATCAAAAACAAGCTTGATTAATAATGTTACGGTGATACTATGTTGGAGTGCGGCTGAAGCAGGGAGATATTTGGAGCTATACAAGAGTTATGAGCACGCGAATGCGGCCGCGATCAGAGGCACAGAGAGCAAAGGATATGCAGATAAGATGGTAGACTTTGTGACAGTTCCCCGAAGTATCAACAAAACAGATGCGGTGTCTCTTGTCAGTGCTTTTGGCAGTGTTAGGGGAGCTGTAAATGCCAGGCCAGAAGAGGTGGCTGTTGTGGGTGGATGGGGAGAAAAGAAGGTCAGAAAATGGTGTAGTGTTGTTGATGAGCCTTTCCGAGCTAGAAAGTCTGCCAAGAGAGGATTGTTGAGGGAAGAGACTACCCAAGAGAGCGGAGAAAAGACCCATGTGTTGGATAAGGCAATTCCGTTGAGTAGGGTTCATTTAAAAGATATGCCATCACGAGAAGCGACTATTGGGGAATCAGCAGCGCCAACAAAAGAATTCCAGATGTGGGATCCAGATGATGACGATGACGATGATGCAGATGAAGCTTTGATTGCAGCGGCTGAGGAAGAAGAAGCAAGACGGAAAGTTCAGGAGAGAAAGGAACAGGCAAGGAAAGACGATGAAATGAGCGAGGGAGTTGCGGCTGCCTTGGCCAAGCTCCGAAATACTTGAAGGCGGGATTGTGGACACAAGTTACCGCTTGCTTAATCCCCTTCCTGAGTTTATTGTGACAGAATAGTTGATTCTGATCATCGGCCAATACCAAAAATCTGTACAGCGTATGTCAGCGTTGCCAACAGCCGTACAACCAATCTGCTCGGAAGTAGCCGCGTGCGTTTGATGCAATTGGCTGTTGTATTGTCCTATAAATGGGCTCAAACTCCCCGAAAAGTACTTGCAAGTCTGGCTTATCTGTGCTGAAAGCGATCTGGTCCCCGATCTTTGCTATTCTACTCAACATTGCACTTCATCATTACCGTTCAGTAGATGATTGAGGCTCCAATTTCCTCTAACGAGGGATTTGCTGGTCATACACTGTGGTTCCTTGATCGTGGTCTTGCTACAATGGTTGCCATTGCGTTCTACATGCAGGAAGAAAGTCTTATTCGCGCCATTCTTACATAGTATGGTCCATGATATCAACATCTCCACGGGTTACCTTACTGCCTTTCTCAGTTTCAACCAGTTGCCGCATTTTGTTCCACATGTCTATTTTCCTTCGCTCAAACCCCAAGGCCCGTACACTACAACTATCTTCGGGAGCCACCTCCTCTGCTTCCCAAGGATCTTCTTCCCCACAATGATCTTGTGGATCCTCAGAGTGGTAGCCACCTCCTTCTAGCCAAGAAGCCATCCCACTTCGATCAATACTGTACATCATATGAACTTCCATTGATCCGCGATACCCATCGTCTGCCCTATCCTCAAACTTGGACTCCTGTTCGGGATTGAAGAAGAAGAAGATCCCAGCATCCCTCGCCTGTTGTTTCGCCTGTTCGTAATTCTTTTCGGCGAGAATCCAGTCTGTGGTTGCTTTCCTCTCCAAGGCGAGCAGGTGTAAGTCAAATTCGGTCCTGGTAGTTTCTGTTTCACCATGGTCATGGGCTCTATAGAAGCTTCTCAATTCCTGCTCGTAGTAATCTTGCCAATTCTCAACTTTAATTCTGGCATTTACCATCTTGAGCTCTTCCTCGTGGATTTTCTCGCGGGCTTCTTCTTTCATTTGATAGCGTCGTACTCTGGATGCTTCACTTGGCGTAGGCTCATGAGGTAGAAAATGACGTTCTGGTTCCTGTTTGGATTGGGATTTGTGGAGATGCTCCTCATCATGGATAGAAAGCGACTTTGATTTGTCCATGAAACTGCTTTCTACGCTCGCCTTCGATGGTGGATGATTTAGATCGTTCTCTTTTAGAACTTGGTGCCAATAGTCCAACCACTCATCTTGGATTGTATTCAGCTCATCTCGATTCTGTTGCAACTTTTCTTGCAGTCTGTTTATCTCCACCTGGACTTCTTTCTCGCAATGCAAAGCAATATCGACACGTTTCAGTGTATCATCCCGAGGTTCTGATGCCTCGTCTGGGCTACGCCGTAGATTTATTTCTAGCCTTCTGATGATACCATCGACTTTGATCCTCTGTTTCTGGAATTGATGAAGTTTGTTCTCGCGGTCCTTGATCTTATTTTCACAATA
Source organism: Tetracladium marchalianum (assembly GCA_037074945.1). Classification (NCBI taxonomy): domain Eukaryota; kingdom Fungi; phylum Ascomycota; class Leotiomycetes; order Helotiales; genus Tetracladium; species Tetracladium marchalianum. Next base: position 19,442 of record JBAMDN010001474.1, read on the forward strand.
GAACATTTTGTTGAGCTGCAATATCATGCGCTCAGTAATTTTAATTGTCTTTATGTGGACCCCTTCTTGGTTGTTATACCGAAACATTTTCATTGATATGAATGTCGGTGTCGCCTTTGGTCCACTAATCGGCATTTTATTAAAATTTTGACGACCTAAAATATGAGGAAGAGGAAAGACCAACCTTTCTATGTGATCCCAAGGTCTTTCACAATAATCAGGTGCCATGCCAGTATTTGTCAAATAATCTGTTTCATTGAGATTCTGGAATTTCAGTTTGTGTAACTGCTCGTGTGGGGTAGTGGAAGAGAAGCCGTCCTCGAATTCCGATGTCTGTGACGTTAGCTAAACCCTCTTGATTTATAACAATTGTATGCTTGGCTACTTACAGAAAGACTAGATTGAAAAGGCGGATCATTATTTATTTGGCCAGCATTCGGAGGTTTAATTCCAGCAGTTTTGTATTCATCAGATGCTGTCCTTTTGAGCATCTTGTTGCTTTTGGACGAAGTTGATGAGGAGGTTTTTCTTCCAAATGAGAAATTGGCAAAACATTTGAAGATTCTACCGATCAAAATGCCACGTATGATACCACTCATCGAATATGAATCCGATGGCAGAGATGAAAGATCGACAAAATTAAATCCCAGCGCAAGAGGTTAGGTATGAATTGTGAAACCAAGAAGTTACTTGAGATACAGTTTTCTTTGAAGGCTGACAAGAAATTATTTTTGTGGTGGTTGAGACAATAACAACCATTCGAAGTTTCAGGATAAAGATGACTTTTGCGAAGTGGTCACCTGGCATTCAATCTCTTTTATGCCGAGTTTGCAACAAAGCGTCTTTCTTTGACCAAACAAAGTCCACGGTGTGTGTTCAGGATGGATTCCTTTCGTCAAATTTCCATGAATAATTATGTCAAGGAGTCGGAAACTCTCAAATTTGCGAAGTTTGCCAGACTTTCTAGCTAGAATGAAACTAGGCATCCTCAAATTCGGGAACAAATTCAAAGGAAGCCTCATAGCCAAAGTTCGTTGAGAGATGTCGTCCCGAATTTACAGCAAGGATCCTACACAGAATAATGCAGAAGCCGAACCAAACACCATGAAAGATGCCTTCCAGAGCGATCAAACCATGAGCACAAGGAAACTTGGGTAACTAAGGGATATGATCGGAGGTGTGGGAAGCATAAAGACGACAAATGAGGCTCTGAAGCCAGCCCCCGCTTTAACATGGAGGTCTCCAAACATGAGAGAGCAAAGACAGCAATATGCGGACAACGTTTCTTCCAAGCTATTTGACACAGGTAGAGTTTCTGCCAGGTTCTTCACGAATGGTCCTCCTCAGAGGTCCCAAACTGACAGGCCATGTAGATTTGGGAGACCTCAAAATCGGGTTGACGGCACACATCGGAGTAGCCTTCGAGGTGTTAAAGGCATGGTCACAAACCGTATGTCAAGGCACGCGTACTATGGTATACAGCTGATGATATGAATAGGTATTCATCATCCTTCAGATTTTAAGCCGGGTGTCATCCTGAGCACACCCACACCCACACACCACTATGACCAAAGAAAGATAAATCCAAATGAATCGAACCAATCAATGTCCAAAATAGGAATTGTAAATTCTAAATATAGGAAATTTGCAGTTATCTCGTGTTTCCAAAGATATGCAATTGCTTTGTAAATATTTCTGTTCCTAATGCTGGTCCTTTAAGCTTTCTAAGCTGACTTGATCAACTCAGACCTCTATATACATACAACGGATTGGGAGTCGCTAGTAAACTAGCGTTTATGCACGCAGAACATATTCCAATTTGAGAAGCTAGGGACAGGAAATCTGCCGTAGCTGAAACTGAACACGCATCCTCTTTTCAGACATATATCCGGAAATGGCCAGACACATGCATGACTTTCATGGCATGATTGACAAAACTTCCATACATTACACAAAGCCTTCGGCTATAAGCTATGAAAAAGAGTGCACAGTATTTGCTCAACTGGTGCCGGAGTCTACAAGGCGTCTACAGGAGCGTTTTCTGGATGCGGTGGCTAAGGGCTTTCAAGATGAAGATTACACACCCAAGCGAGCAAACTTCCCTGGAAGGTCAACCTCAACACAGCCAAACTGTCAGTATTGAAATAATTACCTTAATGATGGATCTTCAGTTGCACCAAGTCTTAATCTGGTTGATCGAACGCTGAAGCGCTGAGAGCATCCTGTGCATATAAGCCGGAAAGTGTTCATTCGTGTAGAAGAGTCTATGCTCAGCGATCCGAATAACAAAGCGGATGTAATTTAACAAAGCGGATGTAATTTAACAATGAGCGGAGTTGGAATAATTTGAACTATTTATGGAACTGCTGTTGAAATAGACGAGAAGTTTGTCAAGCTAGAATACCTAACCTAGTAAGCACTATCGTTCCATGGTTGAGATGGGGTGTTTTCAACATACAAGTCTCCTGCAGCATGCCTTTTAGAGAAAGTTACTTTGCTTGAGGAGAATTCCAGCATCAGTGATTGATGAACATCCTACATCTATCGCGACACATGTCAAGCAGGATCAATATGTGTCAAATGGTCTCAAACAATATGTTACAAGAAGTTATGTGGAAGAAAATGAGAGGAGAGAATCAATGTCGCTGACTAAGCATGCGAGAGGCCGCCTAATTTCTTTCTTTGCCATGAGTTTCCAAACTTTCACCACAAGTCTAACTTCTCCCAGCTGAAATCACTTCTAGCTTCTGGCCCAAACATTCTATTCGTTTTCATCAAACCCCCGAACGATTTGAGAGAGCGAAATTCGGATCAAAATGCCTCCCAGACGAAAAGTCGCGTCATGTGATCATGCACGCTTGATTTTCAGTTGTTCATCGAACGCGTCGATCGCTGGTTACAAAGAGCCAACCCTCAATGTCAGAAAAGCAGCTGCTTCGAGCCAAATTGGTAAATATGCCATCAACTTGCATGCTCCTGATGCCTCCACGTTCCCGGCTCCTCTTGTTTTGTAAGTTCTTTCTCTAGTTGCAGCTTACAAAGCAGTCGGCCCCGCGTCAGAGGCCTATTGTACTTTTTACGCCCTTTCTTTGCACAATATACTTCTGGTGTATTTCCAGGCGATAAAACTTTTAACTCTAATTATCTACTGTTAGACCAGAAGATGAACTTTCTTGGGATCCTAAAGACCCAGGCCAGACTTTCCGGAGTTGGCTGCGATTGAAAGAAAGAAACAAAGTGACATCCCAGCGAAGAACTGTCTACTTTGTTGGACCACCAGAACTAGGACCTGGCTTGGAACATGTTAAAGACTGGGCAAAACCGCAGGTGAAGACCGCGAGTAGAGAGAAAGCCGTACCGTTCCCTCGTACGGACGAGGTTTTCGAATATCTCAAGGTGTTCTATCACGGTCTACCTGTCAAAATGCTGACGTCGCCAAAACTCCAATTCTCTTTCGATGACAGCGAAGATAAATCAAAGCCCAAAGGCGGAAAGAAGATGGGAGGAAAGAAAGCAAAAGCAAAAGCAAAAGCGGAAACATTATGGCTCAACACGAAACCAGGCTTAGAGTCCATTGGAATTCAAACACGATCGACTCCGAATGGAAGCTTTTCACACCAGCTCAACCTGAATGATCTCCTTGATGCGGCCATTGAGATACTCCCGGATGATGCGTATGCTCTACTCATGCTTGTTGAGCATGATATATTTGAGGACGAAGAGGACGACTTTGCTTGTGGAAGGGCATATGGCGGGAGCAGGATCGCGGTTGTCTCGGGTGCGAGGTATAACCCCATTCTAGACGTTGACCAAGGGATTGAAAGAGAGCATTCTTGGCCAGCTTCGCACTGTGAGAGATATATTCAGGAATTTTGCGAAGCGGCCATGGAAAGCGATGACGAAGACTTGCCCAAGAAAAAGAAGGCAAAGGCTAGCGAGGCTAAAAAATCCGCAAGTCCTTCGAAGGAAGAGACGAACAATCCCATGTATGCAGCACTTGCAGCACATAAATCACTCCCTAACCTAGACCACGACCTGTCGCCTGAAGCACTCTCTGGCATGTGGCTCGGTCGTGTTATTCGCACAGCAGGCCACGAGGTCGGTCACTGCTTTGGTATTGGACACTGTACCTACTATGCTTGCTCAATGCAGGGAACCGCCAGTATTATCGAGGATGCCAGACAGCCACCGTATTTATGCCCTGTAGATTTGGCGAAAGTCTTAAAGGCAACCGAAGTGGATGAGGATGACAGAGATAGAGCGATACTGGAGTATTGCGAACGATACCCAAAAACCCACTTGTTTGCTTCTTACGCCGCTTGGATTCGAAAGAGACTCGCGTCTAGGAATGTGATAGATCTTACTTCAGATTAGGGCCGATTAACATGGAAGATCGCACACACCCTCAGGGCACAGGTCAAAATTGACTTGATCATTTCCAGCCTCCTTCATTGTTCATTCTTCCTTGCGTGTGTATGCGTTTTTCCTTTTCTCCGAAATCATACCGCTGACACCTTGAGCTCCAGAGAGTTCGCCGGCGCAGCGTGGATTACCAAAGGCCGGTGGGTCAAAAGTCATCAAACTACCGATGCCGCACAATAAGCATTGCCTGAGCGAGCTTGTATGCTCCAAATGCCGGATAGTTGGTTGAGCGAAAATGCTCAGCGTACACACCCTTAAATCCCGCTCTCCAGGAATTTTCTCTTCCCCTCACTTTCAATGTTCCTCGCCGACTTGGCTCACATGTTCATTTCAGCCTTGGTACGAGTTAAATACTTGGTTTTAAAAACAAGCATGCTCCGTTCCTCTCGTTTATTTGTTAGCTCATGATGCAAGTGCTTGAAAGGGCTGTTGAGCAGTCGGGATTATTCAGGCCGAACCAGAATACGAAGTTCTGTGGAATTGCCGATCTGGCCGCCTAATCTCTCAAAAGGCTACCAAGGCGACAGAGTCAGTAGCCGGTTGGTTTTCTGTTCCATTTGTGGTCTCGGAGAGATTGCCATGGTTGATCCCATGCGATGACCCCCTGGTTTTGACGTCAAAGATCCTCGCTTGGAGGAATAACCATTCTCAAGAGTGGAGCGATGGCGGGTATAAGCTTAATGTTATATTTATCCGGCCGTATTACTTTAGGCTAATCTTCTGTATCCCTTTCTTTACCCCATACCCCGCATTCAAGGTATGGGGGTACGAGTAGTTGTCTACCTTCTTGGCGTTAATATTCTACAATGGACGGCATTTGATTGTGTATAGCTTAAGGTCGTTGTACAAGGCACAAGCCGAGCTGGTCTGATCGCTTTCTATTTAACTGTTGGCCCCCAGAGTTTTTCACGTCAACACCTTTCGGAAACCCGCTGAGAAGTTTCACGCTCCAGCAATTTGCTAAAATGGTGGTTCTCGGTAAACAGCGAGAGGAAGACTTCTCCGATCCTATCATCACCAACTTCGTTAAAGATGATAAGGTGTCATGGTACAAAAAGAAGAACCTTCGTTCCCTATACTTCTACATGTACCCAGCATGTAAGACACTTCCTTAGGATCTGTACGTAAATAACAACTAATCTTATTCGCAGGTATGGGTATCGAGATCACCTCTGGATTTGATTCTCAGATCATTAACGTCGTTCAAATCGTGCCCGCATGGCAGAAATGTAAGAAATGACCCGCACTTGATGTCATTGAACTAGCGGGATAGTGCTAATACCGCTTTAGATTTCGGCAAGCCCACGGGCAAAGTTGTCAAGGGAGTAGCCCAATACGCCGTGGAACCCAACCTCAAAGGATTTTTGGGAGCTTCTTACAGTCTTGGTGCTATTCTCTCCCTCCCGTTCGTACCATACGTCAACCAGAAATTTGGTAGACGATGGTCAATCATGTTTGGATCTTGTATCTCGGTTGTTGGCGCTATTCTCCAAGGATTCGCAAATGGAAGTAAGTGGACGGAGCGCACGCTAAATGGCGATATGAATAAGTGTTGACCACTCCTAGCGGCAATGTACGTTATCGCTCGTATGATGCTGGGTTTCGGTATACCCTTCTGTATCGTGGCAGGTTCGGCAATGCTTGGAGAACTCGCATACCCCAAAGAAAGAGCTAGAATGACCTCTCTTTTCAATGCTTCCTACGGTATCGGGCAAGTCACTGCTGCAGCGGTGGGCCTCGGAACAGTCAAAATTGTGACGAATTGGGGATGGAGAATTCCCAGTCTCCTACAAGTTGCACCGGCCACTATTCAGATTATCTTCATCTTGTAAGGCACCTCTCCTTCTTGTCGAATTGAATACTAACGCGAGCAACGTAGTTTGTGTCCCGAAAGTCCCAGATTTCTGATTAGTAAGGACCGGGAAGATGAAGCTTTTGATATTCTTGTCAAGTATCACGCCGAAGGCGATCGCGATTCTGTGTTCGTCAAGGCCGAAATGGCACAGATAAAACACACCCTTGCCGCCGAGATGGAAGGAGCTAAGGAGACATGGCTTGATTTGTTCAAACACTCTGGTATGCGCCGTCGTCTGTTTGTTGCTGCTTTCTTGGGACTGTTTACACAATGGTCTGGAAACTCCCTCATCTCGTAAGTCTGCGCCGTGTTTATTATGAAAAGCATACTCAATCAAATAGATACTATCTTTCGGATCTCCTGAATCTGGTTGGTGTTACCGACAGTCTCGTCAAATCTAAGATCAATGTCGGTCTTGCTGTTTGGGGTCTTAGTTGTTCGACCATCCTGGCACTTATCGTACCTCGATTCAAGCGTCGTCCAGCCTATCTCCTCTGCGCAAGTCTTCTGCTCTGCGTTTATATTGCCTGGACAATCAGCATGGAGCGATATATGGTGACCAAGTCTCATGCTGCAGCAATCTCCACCATTGCGTTCATTTTCCTTTATCAGCCAGCATATATTATTGGATACAACGCTTTGACCTACAGTGAGTGCACCGGAATTTTAAAATTGGTACTCCAAGCTGACCACCATAGCCTACCTTGTCGAACTCTTCCCATATCACCATCGTTCTCGTGGTATTGCTTGGTTCCAATTTTACGGCCGAGGAGCTGCATTCTTCTCCACCTATGTCAACCCCGTCGGTCTCGCCGCTATCGTTTGGAGATGGCTTATTGTTTACGTCTGCTGGCTCGCATTCGAGATCGTCTTCATCTATTTCTTCTTCCCCGAGACCTCAAACAGAACTCTTGAGGAATTGACTTTCAGTAAGTACCTTTCTTTGCATCAAATTGTTTTTGTATGAAACCTACTGCTGTGATTGATGCTTTGTATCAATGTATGCTGATTCTTGGTGTCTAGTGTTTGAGGGTAAGGAGAAAGCAGATCGCGTTGCGTTGGCAGTCGAGAAGCAGGTTCAGCATGACGATGATGGATTCGCGAATGCGAAGAGCACTGGGATCGAAGAATCCACTCATGTTGAGAATGTGAAGGAGGTGCCACAGAGGACTACTTGATTTCTTTCTTTGATGTGGGGTTCGTATCGTTGTGCTTAGTATGTAGCGAGATATTGAAATCGACAGGATGGTTTTTGCTGGAATGATTTTTGGAATGGGCACCTTCCCGTTGATTGTGTTTCCCATTTATCCACATCTCAGGAGGAGAAGACACACTTTTCGGTTGATTTCTGTTGGTTTATTTGAATGCTATAGTATTCCCCTGCAGTTTTCGGAGTTTTGTTGTCTTTTCGAACAATACACGTGTTGATGATTGTGCGACATGGATATGATGAAATCTGGGGACAAGAGACTGAGTGGGTTTCCCGTCTCTTGTTACATTTGATAATAGCATTGTGTCTCCCTTGGATCCACGTACAGCGCGACAAGTCCTCACTTATCTCGAAAAACAACATCATGGACATTGCTTATAATATTTTTTCTTGCCGCCTTTCTTGCCATCCGCATTAGATCCTATTATAGCATTCAGCCCACACTCAAAATAGCAATGCAAAGACAACAAACATGTTTAGAGAATACTTCTACGAGTGTATTACCTGTGGTTACGAGCGGGTGCAAATAGTCCAATACATAGACTGTTGGTTACACTAAAGTAAGTATCCGTAAGATGCAATTCATGTGAAAGGGAGACTCTACAGGCCCAGCAAATACATCGTATTCCGGTGTTGTAAAGTTGAAGGAGCCAAGGCCCTGATGGCCAATGGCTCTCTATCTATGTAACGGTAAAACGGTTAAAAGCCAAAACACGCTATTCAAGATCAGGTGATATCGTGATTCACGTCCGCTGTGAATCAGAGTTCCATGATCGCGTTCGATATTACCAACATAGACATAAGAATCGCCAGCCAAAACCTATCATTTTCAGAACTTCGGATACAGTTTACCCTCGATACGCAGCTAGGAACCCACCAGCACAACCCGTAGCTTTTTACTCAGTAGGTTATATTGATGAACCGCGGATGCCATTTCGTCGAGATTTACGCCGTCGGGAGGAAAGATTTGAGAGAGTGGAGAAATGTGTTATGCGGACATATTTATGGGAAATGACGGAAACGCACGTCATTTACATTATCGAAGCCTTCCTAAGATCCGCTGTCTATCTTGTACAAGCTTCTGAAGGATTTTCCGCCGGATACTAGAGACTGCAAAGTGCAGTGGCTTGTATCTGACGAGCACTTCCGTAACCTTGACGAGAGACGGAGGGAATCAGTCTTCCGAACACTTCGCATTGATTCCATAGCGATAGACCTTCAAAACACTAGAGCCGAGGACTTTGCTTGAGCAGTTTCTATGCTCGCAAGTACACTTGAGTACATGTTCAAGATCAGAGATGATTTAGAATCAGTGAATCATCGACTGGAGGCTA
>JBAMDN010001477.1:0-44486 GCA_037074945.1 Tetracladium marchalianum
TCCATCTGGTTAGGATCTGCCCCAAACGCCACTCCGAAAGATCGACCCCACCAAAAGTCAACCCCATCGACCTCCATCCCAGTGGCAAGATAGCCCTCCGTATCCACAAAGTCATGTATAATCTGCCCCGCTCCCAGCCTTGCCTCCAGCGGTACATGTCCCATGCCTGCAGAGTTCGCCTGCCCCTGATATTCCTCCGCTACAGCCCCCATCGGTACGGAGCCGGTTGGCAGTGTACTAAAGCACTGTCGGGTGCTTTGTGAGTTGCCTGTAAAGCATGGAGGGTATGCCGAAGCGTCTTGTGTGAATAGAGGCTGTGACTGTGGAGTAAGATTCTGACTGCGCTGTTGATGTGGCAAAACGAAATTCAAGGAATCAAGGTTGGCTTTACATAGCTCTGAATTCTTTGAAATCTGCTGTACTGAGTTAAGTCTCTCTGCAGCGCTTGTCACGCCGATGCTAAGGGGCGATGGCGTGTTGTGCACTGATGGTCTCCTTGGATTTGAGCTGGTGTCTGATGAACGTCGCGTCGAAGATACCTTCGCTTCTTGTGATGCGACATAAGTGTATATATCTGTGCCTTGGCTTTTTTGAGGAGTTCCCTCGTAGGAGACAATCTTTTCGAGGTCAGTATCTCGCTCACGAGAGCTTGTGTTGAGCCGGTTGTCGCTCCTCGATATTGTATCGATGTCAACTTGTTTTGAAGCGTAGAGATTCTTCAGGGCGTCCCACTAGATTTGTTATTTAGTAATTCGAGAGATTGATGGAATCGGATATAAACATACAAGATCTTGGTTTGTTGCCCAATATTCCTTGAGGTGTTCAAGGATACAAACCGCGCCTTTGCAACGGCTCATACCGTACTTTTGCAGCCTCCTCTGTGCGACAAGAGCCTTGAAGTGCACAGTGCAAGCAACGAACATCGCATAGCCGATGATACTGGGAAGTCGTGAAATGTCAGGGCGAGTGGTTAGAAAGACGGATGCCATGTCTAACATCAGTGACGCATGCCTCACCGATTCTTCGGCTGATATTCGCACCAGCTTTTTCGATATAAGAGGAGTCGATGGTGATTCAGAGAATAATGGTACAATAGATGTGTGTAAAGCACAAGCACAAAGTCGATACAAACTATGGATTGAGAACAGTCGATAATGATCCAGATTTGGAGACGTAAGAAAGTCAGCTTGCTGATATCGGAAATCGGGGTGGAAATTCTCAACGACTATTCCAAGTCGTCGGTCGAGTTCGAAGAGTGTTGCGATTCTACTGGAAGAGTCTGCCGGATTGGATCCGGTGTGTTTGACAAAATGTTGAATTTCCCACCTGCAAATTGTCAGTTAATGACTTGCTCTCACGTGGAAGAAATAGAACGCAATAAGCACAGTGAGTTCAACATCGTAATCTCTTTGAACGGCCATGTAAAACCACAAATATTGCATACCATATATTAAATAGCTTTACCAGTTCACCCATGGTTGATGGGGGCGTTCTAGAAGTGAACGGGTGGAGAGACTTGATTTCCCCATCATCATCGAAATATTCTGAGGAGATTGGTGTGCCTGAAGAGAAGCTTTCCTCATCAGAGGGCAATGGTAAGCTGACCGCTTCTTCCCATGGTGTAGTCTTGAAATCTGCATTGTCTTGACTAATGCAGCTCGTCATCCAACATGCCCAAAAACACCTCGCCTTGATTTCGTTTGACAAATCAGAGCTATCTGAGTCACCGTGTTGACCGTGTGGAATATGTAGATTCAGGAGACGGGCTGTCCTGTAAGCAGTATCTGGAAGCGGTCAGCCAAATGGAAAAGGGGCATGGCAGATATTGACTACAGACGGGCGTGGATGTGAGTTCTGTTCGTTTGACCTCTGGAAAACCAGTACAAGGCCAAGTTCTGACAAGCTTGGATAGTCTCAATGCGGGGAACATCGGCCTGGAGCAAAGCCCGTTGGCTCGCAGCAGTTGCCCACTCAATGCCCTGCTTGACCGGGTCTGAAGTAGATATCATCGATATGCCGAGATCGACCCCATCCTCATCGCCACCTTGATGGACGTGATTTTGGGAGGCTCCGAGAAAGCTAGGATCCGGGCCAACTTAGCGGCACAATCCAGCTAGGGGATCGACCTTCAGGATACATACATTGAAGCAAGAGCAAATATGCTCAAGGTCACGAAGTCCGGGACTTTATTGGCATGATAATCCGACAGAAACGTCGCTTTATGAAACAGTAGACTGGCATTGTACAAGCGGGAGAAGAAGATGTCGATCAAGAAAGTAGCGACCTCAGGTGAGGGTAGTATTATCCTCCTCAGTACAGCATCAATGGGAGGGGCGGGTGCACAGTAGTCCGCTGGTCGGAGTTCTCTCTTGAATCGATGGCCAAGATCGGAGTCACGACGACCCATCATACCGGTGGGTGCAGGTCGATGGAGGCCTGACGTCTCGCCATCGGGGGGCTGTTGCAAGCCCTGGAGGCTACCTGTAGAAGTCTCCGACTCGCGTTGAGCACGAGCTTTGGCATTTTGCACTCTGATAGAGGCCAAGAGTTTTCTATCTGGAGGCTGCGGATACTCGCAAATGGCTGCAATGTTTCTGCATCTCTTGCAGGTTGGTAGATCGCGTGAACAACGGAGCTTCGCAAACCAAGAGGCTCAGGTCAGCGTGTGAGCAATTCAAGATGACTTCTCGGGGGGGCTTTTGGGACTTTGCAAAGAGTCGTTGGATGGAGAAAGTGCTCTACCTTTTGTTTGCGGCAACGTGAACAGGCTGATGCGGGGGTAGTTGCGATACTTGGGTCGTCGCGCCCTGCACGTCTGTGTGTCGAATGGAAGGGAGCACTATCAGCATCTCGGCCTGATGCTGATGTTGATGCTGGTGTTGATGCTGGTGCTGATGCCGATATTGATATTGATGCGGAGACTAGTGTACCATCAGTTGAAGATTTGGGCTCATCGGTATCCATGGGGAAAGAGAAGGTTTGGGGGAGTCGTCCGAATGGAGTCTTGACGATGACAGTTGCTTCCCGCGCGAGTCCGGTCGCCGTGACCAGTCCGAAGACAAGATAAGCAAAGAATTGAGAATCGGGGTGGGTTGATGTTGGGGAAGCAATCGGACATGCAAGTTGAATTAAAGTATGGGGTTGGGGACCCCGGAGAACCATGGGGGGTCGGCAGTTGCGCAGCTAACTAAGTCCGGCTACAGTACGCACAGCAGTACCAAGCCCCTGGAACCATCTGTTGCGTCTGGTCTGGGGTGGGAGGTCCAAGCACAAGCGAGAGCCACGTCCATCGGCCCGAACTTGTGGAAATGCTCCTGGATAAACCTGCTGTAACGAATGCTCACGAAACAGCACCCACCAAGATCATGGAATATCAGAACATCCACCCCTCGCCTCGCGGGACAAGCCCCAAAGCGTCGGGCCACGCGGCGCTCGAAGCTAACTAACAAACCCAATAAGTACTCAAGACATCGAAAAATACCATCAACGGAACGAGCAAGTCACGCTCATCGGCCCGAACGCGACAAAGGGGTTCGCGCCAAGGAAGAAATGATGGGAGACTCGGCCATTCAGTATCTGGGTGCGGTGATCAAAGGCCAAGGCACTCTACCTTCAACTGAGCCCAGTCCGGCCAACAAGATTCGAGATTCGCTGCCGCCATCAAATGCTTCGGTCGGGGGAGGCGTACTCTAGCAAGCCCCGCGGGTACACCTCCCATCTGCTCCCTTCCCCAGCGGCAATACAAAGTCTTCATATATCTAGTTGCGTGTACCAGCCAGTCTTCGAGCTTTCCAGATCTCCTTTGTGTGAATTCTCATACGAAGAACGAGATACACGTACCTTCCGACTCTGATTCTCACCCCCGTTCACCGCGAATTCATTACACCAGAAGCATCGTCACAACTGTCGCCGTCGTCCCGCCTCACTCCGCCGAGAAGAGCAACATGAACGCCGCCAAGATCGAGAACGAGAACGAGAAGGACGGCGCCTTTTCCGGCGAGGTTGAGCAGGTCGAAGGCACGGTCAGGCTCTTCGATAGCAATGGCCAGATCCGCAAGATCCCCATCCCCTCCAAAGATCCTCGTGATCCCCTGACATGGCCGACCTGGCAACGGGCCATAGTCCTCGTGTCTCTCTGCGTATTTGGAAGCGCGGGCTTTGGAGTGGTACAGTCAACACCTCTGTTCTTCTCGGAAATCATCCCAGAGTACATGCGCGAGACTCGAGGGGTAGGAACAACGTCCCATTCTATTCTCCATGCCGCCTCGGATCTTTCTAACCCTCCTCCAGAAGTTTGATCCAAGCAAGATCTCGCAGCTTGCAAGTTATCCGTCGCTATGCATGGGTATTGGGAACTTCCTCTTCGTGCCCCTTTCAATGATGCTCGGACGTCGAGCTATCTTTCTTTTCAATAATGCTCTCTTGCTTGCTTCAATTGTCTGGGCTGCGAAATCGCTCGATTTCAGTAGCCACCTTGCAGCGAGATGTCTCCAAGGTTTGAGCTGTGGTGTCGGCGATTGCTTGGTAGGTCACTTATTCCGCCATGACCTATGATAACACTTTTAATGGCTGTGTTAGCTTCCAATCATGATACTTGATATGACGTTCCTCCATCGCCGTGGTCTCTGGATGTGTATGTCGTCTCCCGAAATTCGAGAGTATGCTAACATCTCCTAGCCATCTATTGGGCATCTACAGCAGCAGGTTCTACTGCGCTTCTCGTCGCCGTTCCCTATGCGGTTCAGCACGCGGACTCAAGCTGGAGAACAAACTACTGGTTTTGGTCCGGGTTTTCTGCTTTCTCCTTCGTCGTCGCTATCTTCTGTCTCCCGGAAACCCTCTACCCACGTGCTGCAGCTCTTATAGACGGCCAGTTCGTCATCACAGACCAATACGGAAATGTCTCGGTCGTTGCAGCAGAAGTAGCTGCAGGCCTGAACCACCAACAAGACATTCTAGACAACAGTTCCCCCCCCTCCATGAGCTATTTGAGCCAACTATCTCCAGTCGCGTCTCAACAAAATGGACTGCGGAGATTCTATATGACTTATGTCGAAATGGCTGTGTCTCTCTTGAATCCATCTGTATTTTGGGTGCTCATCCTCAATTCCCTCCTCTTCGCGGGTCTCGTCGCCAAGTCCCTCACTTATTCAACGCAGCTCGAGCACCCGCCATGGAATTTCTCTTCTGCCGCTGTGGGTACTGCTCAAGCTGGTTCATTCTTTGGGGCTCTAATTGCACTTGGGTTCTCGGGAACCACCGTTGACCGTATCTCCGGCATCTTGACACGACGGAATGGGGGACTGAGGGAACCGGAGCACATCCTGCCTAAACAGGTGCTGTCTATGGGTCCCAAGAGACTCGTTTTAACCTTAGCAATACGTAACTGAACGAAGTAGATAAGGTTCGTATCGCGAAGGTTAAACGAGTTCTTGGGACCCATAGACAGCACCTGGAAGCTACGGATCGCGTGTTGGATGCACTAAGGGACGAGCTCGCATCCAAAGATATGTTTCTCCAAATACAAGATTTTGATGAGGGATACACCCATTCGCAACCAAAGTCAGGCATGCGACGATTTCTGGCATATCAATTCGTTTACCAACTAGGAAGGAAGCCCAGCAGCGGGGTTGCATGGACACGGCTGGGTGCAGGGGGGTTTAATGAGTTATTTTCAAAACAAGTTGATCTCGCTCGCGACATCGACCCGTGGATGGAAAAAGTGCGGGAGACTCAAATGGCCCTCGCAATTGGTCCTTGGGAGATGTGGCCCGATTGCGAACTTCATGGTCATGAGAAGGCGGGGGTTTGTCCGTACGCAAAGGAGGGAAAGAAGAAGTCGCTAAATGATCGGAAGGTTCTGGCGTGGTTGGAAAAGATATCTCTTGGTTGATTGTTGCATGCAGAGCACTGGATCAATACTGTATATTCGGTATATCTTTAGAACAACCAACGAGGGAGTTATGGAGTATTGAGCCATCTTGGGGCTTGTAGCGAGTATAATAGCAGAGCATTGGAGCAATTAATCAAATTGAATTTCTTGGGAAGCAATTCACAATTGTCCTGCACGTGAGATGATTGATGCCCCTGACGGGTATGTTTGTGTGGATGAAGTTGATCATTTTTTGTTTGTTTATCCGTTTGCTTCCATTGTATCTTACATATATCTTAATCTTCTCCCTCCTCCCTGATTCGTTTCTGTAAGTGATAATTCATTGAAAAATGCAAATAAATAAAATGTTCCTTTCTTTGGTGGTAACAAAGACATGGGGGCAAATGCAGAGCAGTTCTTTTGTTTACATTCTGCCGAAAACAAGAATGACAAAAGCTCCCCTCAATTTTTGAAGCTCAGCTTCCAGCATGAAACTCACACTTCGAAAAGTGAGAAATGACGCTATTGCGTAAGCGTACTTCTGCATGCAGAGTTTCGAGTTAATCCTTTTTGGAACGGATTCAACATCTTGCAACATTGACGACACGACACAAGTTCATACGATCAAACTTCAAACCGCTCGAAAATCACCGTTTCACAACGTTTGTACAACGCAGAATCTTCAAAAGCTAGATCAAAGCTAGCAAGTGGGTTTCCTGCAGAACTTCTCGATTTATACCCACCAAATCCGGAAAAAACTGATAGCGATCGTAGATCTCGACTTCAAGATCTTACTTCCACTTCACACATCCTCGACAGTCTAATTACATTGGCAAAGAGAAGAAGTGTCGTGTTGAGCCTAGGCAAAAATTTCCGTCTAGGTTCATCCAAGAAGAACAGCCAAGTCGGTGGGAAGAAAATACCAATAAACAATCGATGACAGTGTTTTTTGCTGGAGGTTCCCGAGCCTATGTGTGATGTTGTGGTGAGGATGAGGGAACGCAGCATTCTTCCAGGTAGGTTACATATGGTGTACCAGTCCCTGAGTGGTTGTGGGCACCATAGTCATGAAAAGCGGATGTCTGCCCCTGGAAGAGGGATGTCTGGGGTTGTGACTGAGGGAGAATTAGCGAGAGGTATCATGAACAAACGAGTTTCGAGGATGGTTTTATTGTAGCATGGTCAGTAGCTAAACAGACCTGGTCATTCAGCAGACTTGCAGCTATTATCCAAAAGTTTTCTCTCGGTGGGTATGGAGAGCACAACCTTCCAGAGGATTTATCGACTCAATCTCTGGAAGCAGTGGATGATAATTGGTTGACCGTGAGCAGGAGAGTCAAGAAGTCCTAGATTTGGAGCAATAATTGATGGTTAGAAGCAGTCACAAATGGTCATGAGCTCTTAGGCACATCAATCTGTGTTCATCTTGAACAGAAAATCTTTCGAGAGACCTCTCTTCCCCTTTTGGTTGTCAAGCGTGTGAAATGTCTGTCCTCTTGCTCGTGTAATTTTCGTCTTTAATTTACACCACAGCGGCGGAGGAAGATTCTTGGGCTCATAACTGATACTATCCAAAGATTGTGTGTAGTTTTTAGAGGAATATTAAATTTTTTGTTGTTAAGCAAGCCAGTTTCGCTCGTGTGTCTTCCAAGTCCAGTCGAGCGTTCCTTTGAGGCAGTTGTAATCGATCATGTGGTTGAAGAGAGCTATCTCCCTCGCACTCTCCAAATTTGAGCTGCTCACTGACCTACCTACCTTACTTGTCAGAGAAGAAAATATCATCCTTCGATCAATCTCGCAGCTACAAACCTCAGACCACACCCCATTGAGAACTTCTCCTCGGAAACGTAACAACTGTGAGATCTTCTTCCTTGGAAGCAAAGCTAGTCACGAGCCGTGCAGTCGCCATGGCGATACCTCTACCCATTCTGCTCGTCTAACATTAATATAATACTATGTCTCTAACTTGTGTCAACCTTGTAGTGGGGGATAGAAGAGATGGGCGGCACACTTGCAACAACCAAACCATGGACTTCAATTGGAGGCACGATGGAGCTGGAGAAAATTGCAACGACGACCACATTTACACAGTATGTTCAAAACCTGTTCTAAATTCAGTCTACATCCTGACTGACTTGTAAGAGAACAATGGGAATTGTTATGGCTCGTTTTACTGTCGGCGTGGGTCCAGAGCAGCCTGTATTCAACGTCTACTGCGAGCTCTTCTCTTGGAAAAGTACTTCGAAAAAGTGTTCAGCGGCAGTTCAAGAATCCCAGACAGATTCAGCGCATCCCCGGAGGATGACCCCAAGTATTTTGGTTTTCTGATGGGATGGGTTTACAATGGTCAGCTTCTTCGAGTTTTGGTCAGTAAGGCTAGGGGTAACAATGTCTTCGCTCCATATTGGAACCATTCCATCTTTATCGAGTTGCAGATAAGTTCGGGGTTCATGAGGTAATGGATCGTTCTATCGATATTTTTGGTGAGAATGCTGGGAGTCGCTAATGCTCGTCTCGTCGTTGTCTGGTCCGACATGGTTTATTCCACAACGCCAAACGCATTACCACTCAGGACGCTTACACGTGAAATGTTTGTCTACAGACTTCTGGCACAACAAAATAGTCCTCAAGAACTTGAAGAGATAAAGGGCTTGCTTAGGGCATTTCCAGATCTTGCTTGCGATATGATGCCACTTCTCAATGCAAAGAATGGCCAGATCAAACCTCCGCTGAAGTCATTCCCCTGTGTCATTACCACTGTCGCAAGCTATCCGACCCAAGAATGCTTAATTTGCCTTCATTCTCATTAAAGGCAAAGAAAGACTAATTTACCTGTCGATCAGACACCGAGGAAAGGTTTGCCCATGGGCAAAACTAGATCGCCAAGAGCTAAGGGGAGGTTGAATGCAGATAAAGAGATGACCTTGATCTCAGAGATCGCTGAGATATGGAATCAGTTGGTGGGAAGCAGATATAGCTGTGATTATTTTGCGTGGATGGGATGTCAGGCATGATTGGTACTAGAGGAGAACGAAGACATTTGTACGAGAAAGGACAAACAGTACTGTAGTCGCAGGGCAAGGTTGCTTCAAATTCTAATTGTTTTGACTCCAAGGCTTTATGCATAACATCGAAATAAAGGTGTCGTGGGCATAGAGATCTTGATGGACTATGAACATTGAACACGGTGTGAACACACATGCATACAAGTAACCGACAAAATCGTGAAGCCAGCTGTTGTCAAAGCGGCCGCACACGTGATAGAATTCGGGTCCGCCAAGAGATTGATTTCTTATCGACATGAATTTTTAATTTTCAAGCTACAAGCTTGCAACCAAAACAATGTCGTCAACCAACAAAATGAAGCGCAAATTGGATGCCAACGATGTACCTGCACCTGCTGAGGTGGTACAAGAAAAGTCCGAGGATACCACATTCGGAAATCTCGGATTAGACTCAAGACTTCTCCAAGCAATCACGAAGCAAAACTTCCAGAGTCCAACCCTCGTTCAGAGAAAGGCAATCCCGTTAGCATTGGAAGGTCGCGATGTACTGGCCAGAGCAAAGACAGGATCTGGAAAGACTGCCGCCTATCTGCTCCCAATCTTACACTCAATTTTGAAGAGAAAATTGGTATGTTATACGACTTGCCTCGATAGCCCCTCTAACTGTCCCGCAGACTTCTTCAAACCAAACCACCTCCGCCCTCATCCTCGTACCAACCCGCGAACTAGCGGAACAAGTTACCAAATCTGTCGAAGCTCTCTCATCATTCTGCGCAAAGGATATTCGTGCCATAAACCTTACGCAGAAGGTCTCCGATGCCGTTCAAAGATCCCTCCTTGCCGATTCGCCCGATATTGTGATCGCAACGCCAGCGCGAGCTTCGGTGAACCTCAATTCCTCCGCTTTATCCCTTGAACATTTGGCACACTTGGTTATCGATGAGTCGGATTTGGTTTTGTCATATGGATACGATGCCGATCTACAAAATGTTGCGAAAATCATGCCCAAGGGCGTGCAGACGATCCTGATGAGCGCTACCTTGACCAGCGAGGTCGAGACTCTGCAGGTTTTGTTTTGTCGAAATCCAGTGGTCTTGAAATTGGAGGAGGCAGAGAGTGAGGGCGAGGGTGTGAGCCAGTACATTGTGAAGTATGTTACCAGTCCCTCCATCTGAAAATTATTTCCTAACTTGTGGAATAGATGTGCTGAAGACGAGAAATTCTTGTTGCTATACGTTATTTTCAAATTGCAATTGATTAAAGGGAAATGTATTATTTTCGTGGGAGATATTGATAGATGCTATAGGTTGAAGCTGTACCTGGAACAGTTTGGAACGAGGAGCTGTATTCTTAATTCAGAATTACCGGTCAACTCACGGATCCATGTGGTGGAGGAATTCAATAAGGGTGTTTACGACATTATTATCGCGTCTGACGAACACGAAATCTTAGGAGACGAAGATGAACCGAGAGTGGTGGAGGTGGCGGAGGAACCAAAAATTGCGACCGAAGACAATGCTGAGGTTGACACCGAGATGGCGGACGCTCAACCAGAAGTACAGCAACCATCGAAAAAGAAGAGGAAAACGGCAAAGAAGGACAAGGAGTATGGAGTCGCGAGAGGAATTGATTTCAAGAACGTTGCATGTGTTCTCAACTTCGACCTCCCAACCTCTTCGAAATCCTACACTCACAGAATTGGACGAACCGCCAGGGCAGGCCAGACTGGAATGGCTCTTTCGTTCGTTGTACCAACCGAGCTCTTTCGAAAACACAAGCCAACCAGCATTGAATCCGCAAAGGACGACGAGAAGGTATTGGCCAAGATTGTGAAACATCAAGCCAAGAGGGATAAGGAAGTCAAGCCATACAACTTCGATATGAAGCAAGTCGAAGCTTTCAGATACCGAATGGGTGATGCTCTAAGAGCAGTGACCAAAATTGCCATCAGGGAAGCAAGAACGCGAGAATTGCGACAAGAATTGATGAAGAGCGAAAAGCTCAAACGTCATTTCGAAGAGAACCCAGGAGATCTTCACCATCTTCGTCACGACGGTGAGCTGAGACCTGCCCGGGTACAGTCGCATTTGAAGCATGTGCCAGAGTATTTGTTGCCGAAGGATGGAAAGAAGGCGATTGTCGATGTAGGATTTGTTAGTATGAAGAAGACGAGTGAGAATAGGATTCGAAAGGCGAGGTTGGCAAATAAGGGGAAGGGACGAAAGAAGGGAAATGCGCGAAAGGTGGATCCACTAAAGACGTTCAAAGCAAAGCCGAAGTCGAGGAAGTAGTTAATTAGGTCAATAAAAGCGATTTCTCACCAAGCCGATGTCTCAAGTGAAGGCATTCTGTAATTTTCTGGTCAATTTTACAACTACATTTCCCGGACAGATGAGTTACTCTTGTCGTTTGCAACACTTGGCTTGGTTTCTTACACTTTTTTTTTCGTAACTCCATTCCACCTCCAGCTTGGCACTTATGGTCAATTGTCTCAGGTTCCCTCAGAAAACGCTCCCTTGCCCCATTTTGGATAAAATCCTCCCCTCCGTACCCATAATTCCATGGAAATTATTACTACTTCCGTATCTAGCAAGCAGGTTGACATTCGATGGAACTGTCAACTCCATTGACCGACAATCCAACTGAATGGCTGACTCGTCCTGCAATTGGGTGAGGTCCGCAGTAGACCGCATCCTTGAGGCTGGACCGTAACTGGAACGATATATTGCATTTTGAGTGTTCCAAAGAACTCGAGGCGTAAGGTTATTGAAGATGGAGATGGAAGATTCGCTATCTCCTGTAAGCGAAGGTTTTAATGCGGCAGAGTTTAGTCATGGACATAAGCTTAGATTCGGTGTTTCGTTTTGATTACCCTGTCTTCCAGTTCGACTACTCCTTCACCTCTGCTCCGAAATCTCAACGTCTGTCATACCTCGACTCCTCCGCGCTCATCTCTGGTATTGGAGGACCCGAATATCCTACTGGATAACTTTCTCTGGGACTCTGCGCTACCTCCGATCCATACGCAGAGACTCGAGAGTCTTGGTTCAATGTCGGTGATCGTTGAGATTCACCAGTCTTGAAGTAGCCATATGGCCCCGCTGCACTATATCTTTGCGGTGGACTTCCGTAAGCAGTCGGTTGTGTCGAAAGTCGATAGCCTTCTTGTTGTTGTAGCTGCTTCTCGCGATGCTTCCGGCGAGATGTTATGATCCAGAAGATGAATATTCCAGCGATTAAGATCGTCGCCACACCACCGATCACGATTCCCGCGATAGCACCGGCGCTCAACCCATCTTTCTTATTCGTTTCTGGTATGATTGTCGGCGTCGCAATAGCCACAGATGTGGAGGATGAGAGCGCGGTTGGAGTGGATACGCTCGAAGACTGAGTTGGCATGGTCAGTGGTCCACCATCGCTTGTTGTAACGCTAAGGACAACGTCGACTCTGAAGCCTGAAGCTGCAGCACATCCATATCCCACGGAATTCGGTCCATATCGATATGTTGCGCAGTATGGCAAAGTTGAACCACTTGAAGTTCAGTCAGCCTTGTCTCTGGCGATATCTCCAGCATTGCGACAACACAGAATGATAAAGGGAATCTTACCAAACTAGGTTTCCAACTGATTGTTGACAGCCAGCATTGCAAATGTCTTTACCGAGCTTGTCATAGCAAGTTGTCACGATACCAGGACAGTTTCGCGTTGAGCAGCATCCGACAAAGGACTGCTGGGTAGCGCAATAAAAGTCAGTTCCACAACTAACTGCGGATGCTACAGTCAAAAGGGAAGCGGTTAGTTACTCTATGTAAAGCTCATATAATTCAGTTTACGAGTTACATACCTCCATTTCCGTTGATCCAACCACAGATCGGATTGTTTTGTCCCGCTTGTCTGATATCTAGAACACCGGCGTACGGTCCACTTGTTATGATGGAAACTCCACCCGTTGGAGCTTGGAGCCCAATCTGGATATCAGTTGGCTCAAAATGCATCGCATATGTACATGGAAACAAAAGTCCCAGTGACAATAGATTACTCGCGCGGAACAGGGACATCATGCCACCAACGAGGGATGTTGTTTAAACGTGGTAATATATTTCCAAAGGAGCCAGGGCGTCGTCTTCCACGCCAGATTTTGCGATTGTCTTGGGGGCTTCTTGGGGTCTCTCGGGGCACAAAAATAAACTCAACTGGTTTGCTTCTTCGCGTCCGTCATGGTGTGGTTCGATGGAGGGGGGAGGGGTCATGCTTTCAGCGATTGGAGAAGGATGGTAAAGCTCACCTCGCAGAAGGGCTGAAGTGCAGCGAATTATCTCCCCTCAAAAACGCCTCTGGTCGAAGTAGATTTCCGCCAGCTGGAATCAGGCCGTGCGGTCTGACATGAGAAAAGAGAGAATATTGGCTGGGGAGACCGTGGAATATCATTGACGTCGAGTTGTGTGATTTGGCAAATGCGCCAATTCTGCAGACAAAACAGGAAACTCAATCCAACCGCACTTGGCAGGTCGCATCCAGCGCCTTTTGCGCAACATCAATACATGCAGAGTGCACTCCGAAGGCACATCTAGGCACAGCTGTGCGGCAGCCACAATGTTCAGCTGAATACAGAGCCTCATTCCAACGCAGCCTTGCGCCATCCCCGCGTTGTTCTAACGGGGAACATTCAAAAGACAGTTGTCTCCCGCCGGAATCCACCCACCAGCGATATCTTGCACCTCATTGATAAGCCCTCCCTCTAATCCATTGAAACCACGAGAGACGATTCAACCACCATGGCACTCTTCAAATTGCTGGCTGGCTTGCTAGCCGTTCACCACGTGCAAGCACAAAGCTTCCTCTCCGCCATCTCAGCCTACCCTCAACTCTCTCAATTCACCAATCTCCTGAACTCCAACCCCGCAGCAGCAACTGCTCTGCTCTCTACCTCCGCCTCTGAGCCCAAAACCCTTCTCGTCCCAAATGACAATGCTTTCAACAACTATGAAAGCACCTTTGGCGCCTCTTTAGCATCAACCCCACCGGCAACACTGGCACAGGTTTTCCAATATCACACTCTCAATGGTACCTACCGAGCGTCGGATTTTTCAGCTCAAAACGGAGTCACGATCCCTACCTTGCTGACGGGACAATTGTATAACAATCGTTCTGCTGGAGCTGCTCTTTCTTCTGCTGCTGCTGGAGAAAAGGACGGTCAGGTCGTTTTCATCTCGCCGCAAGGTGATGGCAAGACCTTCAGAGTGCGACAATTGTCCTCTGATGCGGCAAAGGTGCAATCTGGTCTTGGTAATCAAGTGAATTTAACAACTACGGAAGACGGTGTTTGGGATGGTGGACGATTTCACATTGTTGATGGGTACATCCTCCCCACCTCACCTAGGAAGTCTTCGAAGAATAGACTAATAATCATATCCAAAGCTTCCTCACTCTCCCCCAAAACTGTACCTCAACAATCACCAAGCGCTCCTTAAACGCTCTCTCCGCATCGCTTCAACGAACCGGTCTCGCACCGGTCCTAGATACTCTTTCCAACGTGACCTGTCTCGGACCAAACGACGCAGCATTCCTCGCAGCAGGCAGCCCCGATTCCAAACTCGACACTACGAATCTCACGGGTGCATTGATGTTCCACACCATTCCGCAACCATTGTACTCCAACTTTTTGCAAACTGGTCAGACGTTCACCACGGCTAGCAATGCGACTGTCAGAGTTACAAGACTTGGTGGAGAGCTTTACTTTAATGATGCGAAGGTTGTGCAGGCTAATGTTTTGTGAGATCATTTTATCATTTCCAGGATATATCACAAGTGCTAATGAAAATGCTCTAGGACAAACAATGGATTAATTCACGTACTTGATCGTGTAAGTTATGATTCTCTCTTAATAATTCCAATCCATTTTTCGTGCAGCGTCTAATAGAGAAACAGGTCATGTCAGCTCTCGACTCAGAGACCTACGTACCCCCAGGAAACTCTACCACAACCAGCACATCGTCTCCAACCGGCAGTCCAACCCCATCACCAAGCGGAGCTGCCGGCACCGTACCAACTGGCTCTGCCAGCAACTTTAGAGAGAACAATCTTTTCTCGACCATCTTCCAAGTTGCTGTTGTTATTATTGGAGGCATCATGGTTTAATGATTAATGTTTTGTTGTTAATGATCTCACGGATTGGAAAATGAATGTGATGAATGGAAAAAACGTACGTTCTTGGGCTATGCAATGGAATTCAAACGATGGGAGTATTTTAATGGTAATCTTATGTCGGAAAAAGTATACGCACGTAGGTTCTATTCTTTGATGGTCTTTTTCTACTCATAAAAAGTAGGATAGATTGAAATATATTTAATTATCACAATCAAAGATGTTTATAATTGCGATTCGAGATTCGTTTTCTGGTCATTCTTGAGATGATGAGATCACACCCTCTGCTTTCGCAGATCTCATTCATTCTCAGCAGCAGCCTACCACGATAGCCTATCTATCTCCTATAATACCCTATCTATCTATCCCTCTCATCCCGGCTAAGATTCCATGAATCATCGTCCCTTGATCTAAACATTCTCTCTTCCAAGATTTTGCCTATTTGCCGCACTCCTCTTGCTGTACAGTATTCCTCGGTTTTGCATTGTTCCACAAACACCTGCATGAGTCAAAACAGAAAAATCAAAGTGAGTGACACGATACCACAGATACACAACGTGTCGATTACACGAAAATTCGCATCACTTAGATTTTGTAATAAGCAAACATATCTTGCCTTGATTGTGCCTTTTTTTCCCGTAAGGCTTGGACTGACTTCGTATCTCACAGGCTCGCTATCTCACAGTCTCGCTAGTGCATGGGCGGGCGATGGAAAAGACGTACAGTACATCTCCTCATTGTTGGCACTGTTTCAGAAGCTTCTCCGCCGAAGTATCCAGTCCTACTTCGTATCTTAAATTTTCGAGAGTATGTTCTTCGAGAGTAATTAGCTGAAACTATTATGAGGTAAATTGAGTCCTGCTCTTTGGGCAGTAGTGATCTCTTTGTCGCCGCGGCGATGTCCAAGAAGGACGAGAAGCTCACCTGATACTGGCCCTCGCATAGGGACCGAAGCTCTGATACCTTCTTGTCTTGATCCTTTCTAAGATAGGGAAAGTCTAGGATGTTGAAAGATTGAAAAGATGGATTGCGATGATTGAGATGAACTAAATTTACGACATGTCGTGCTTGTCTGCTGTGGAAAAAGACAGTGGATGAACCCTGGTTTTTGAGATGCTGATGCAAGGAATGTTATATTTCATCTCGATATGTATGTAGAACAAAGGCCGCTCCCAATTTTTTTTTATCGTCTGGCCACTCTCCATGTCTCCATGAGACATCTTTCGGAGACAAAAAAGAACACCCAAAGCGCCTGTGCACATGCACCCAGCTACTGAAATGGACAAAAATATGTCAAAAAATAAATTCTGGTTGTTTGAATGGTGAGTAGTCACCATAGGGATTCGAACCCTAGCTTCCGAAGAAACGAGCTTAGCAGGCCCGCGCGTTAACCACTCCGCCATAGTGACTTGTTATTGGAGGACTGCTGGCTTATTCAAAAAGATATTAGTTTCCAGCGGGAGAGCACTGAGTCATCCATCTGATTGGCTCGGCCCACACCGAATCTGATAAGCGAGTTATTTTACCAAGATCTTCCCCTCCATGCCCCTCGGTTGTGAACCAGACCAGAGCACTGCACTCTTGCAATACAAGCCTTCGGAGGTCTTTCCAATACCTCGGTGCGGTCTCTTCATCTTTTTTTTTCTTGTTCTGATTTCTCTCTATCGGTTACTTCATATTTTAGACTTTTTGGTTTGACCTTCCAACCTACCTCGTCTCAAAATCCCATCTTCGGAATCCCGTCAATCGCTTATCAGTTTCTCAAACTCCTATCTCAATCACAACACCAGATTAATATGTATATTAATCAAAGATTCCAAATCTAGAAACCATCTCATCAAACAAAATCCCCAAAATGTCTCTTCCCTTCCAAGACCAAGTAATCCTCATCACCGGTGCCGCTAGCGGCATCGGTCGCGGCACGGCCATCGCCCTCTCCAAACTAGGCGCTTCCCTCTGTCTAACCGACATTAACAACACCGGTCTCCTCGAAACACTCTCTCTTTGTACACCCATCCCTTCATCCCCATCACCCTCCGCATCCACAGAAATTCAAGCACAAACCCAAAAATCCCACATCACATCCACATTCGACATCTCCTCCTCCGCATCATGCAGCGATTTCATCTCTCTCATCCTCCTCACCCACCCGTACATAAACCACGTCTTCAACTGCGCAGGTATAAACCCCACATCCCTCCCCACCGTCTCAATAACCGATGAATACTTCACCAAAATGCTCTCCACAAACCTAACCGGAATTTTCAACATAACCCGCGCCTGCATCCCACACATGCCCCAGCACACTTCCAAAGCAACATTCACCAACGTCTCCTCGATCTGCGGCCTCTCCGCACGCTCACAATTTTCCGTCTACTGCGCTACGAAATTCGCGATTGTGGGCTTTTCGAAGAGTATGGCGTTGGAGTTGGGAGGGGTGGGAATTAGGACGAATGTCGTGGCGCCGGGGTATGTGGATACGCCTACGAATGCGGGGGTTGTGGAGGGGGAGGAGGGCGTGAGGAGGATGAGGGAGGGTAATGCGTTGGGGAGGGTGGGGAGCGTGGGGGAGGTGGTAGATGTGGTGGTGTTTTTGATGGGGGAGGGCGCGAGGTATATGAATGGGAGTGTTATTGAGATTGATGGGGGTATTGGGAGGGGGCTGTGATGAAAGATATTTTGAATTCTTGCTATAGCTATACAATTAGAGCTGGGATGAAGTATTTCGTTGTACAAAGGATGAAATGTTTTTCATGATTTCCGTCTCATGCTTCATTCCCATCAACAAATTCCTCAGACCCGACCACTTTTCTCATCTCATCTTTTCATTCAGTCTATACTCCCCTGTGCGTCTCTCATCTCATCTTTCCTCATCTCAGCGCACCTCAGTTCTCACATTTCATGTCTCCCATAAGTTCAAAACAATCGCCCAAACAATCCACTTAAACAAGCAATCAAGAACTCCTATGCCCCAATGCAAACGTGAATCCAGCGCTTTCCGCACATCAAACAACTCCTTCCCATTAACACCATCAAAACTGCATCCATTGCTTGCACCTAAACAATTATTTCCTTCTCTTGTGCCTATTCCATAACTCATATTCACATCACACATCGCCACAATCAACCTCTCCAGACCCCTGGAATCGGTGGCGCAGGACCATAATTCGGCTCCCCACCCGCAGTGACCTGCTGCTGCTGCTGTATCGGCGGCTGTGCCCACTGTTGCTGCTGCTGCCACTGCTGTTGTTGCTGGAATTGTTGTCCCCCATTCAAAGTGCCATATTGAGGGAAGCTCGGATGTGCCTGCGGCTGTTGATTCACAGCACTTCCGAAGTAATCTTTTCCGGCGAGAACGGGTTGAGGAGCAGTAGGTGGTGGTGCGAAATATGGCGGTGGCGCCTGAGAAACGACAGATTGTGAACGTCCGTGCTGGGCTGGGTTGTAGACGTTTTGCTGCGGGTTGTACTGAGGCTGCTGTTGTGGCTGGGGTTGGTAGATAGGTCGTTGTTGTTGTGGCTGTTGTGGATTATACTGAGGTTGTTGGAATTGAGGTTGAGGAGTGTATCGTGGTTGATTGATTTGGGGTTGTGTAGAGTAAATTGAGGAAGACACTGAGGAGATTGAAGAGATAGATTGATGTCGTGATTTGAGTGGTGGTGACATGGATGAAATGGAAGAAATAGACGAGACTGGACGAGAGAGTGGGGTGGGGGCTTGTGAGTAATAGCCCGAATCTTGTCTTTGGACAGGAGGGTGGTTTGGTTTTGGTTGTGGTTGAGCGTAAACCGTTTGCTGTTGTTGTGGGTAAGAGGTCTGTACCTGTTGAACTGGCACTTGGGTTTGATACTGCTGAGGCGTTGTTGAGAGTGGTTGGTTTTGATTTTGAAAGGGTTGTGAAACAACAGTCTGAACTTGCTGTGTAGTTTGTTGAGGAGCGTAATGCGGTTGTGTCTGCTGAGTTGGGGCTACACCTGGAGAGAATTGCGATTGCTGCTGTTGAGAGACAGAACCTTGTCTTTGGGGATTTTGAACTTGCTGGATCGGTTGTTGAATTGCATACTGTTGCTGTTGATCTTGAACCAGCTGGGCTGGCTGTTGAGGTGCATATTGTTGCTGTTGGTTCTGAATTTGATGCGTTGGCTGTTGAGGAGCATACTGCTGTTGTTGGTTTTGGATTGCCTGAGCTGGCTGCTGAGGAGCATACTGTTGTTCGACCAGGGGACTCTGAACGGGTTGAGCTTGTGCGTATTGAGGTTCAGAAGGCTGTTGACCAAGAGCAGGAGCAGACATCGGCTTTGGAATGTGAATCTCGGGAGAAGCGACTCTATCAGTAGGTGCAGCAGGAGCTGACATCGGTGCAACTCTTTCCATAGATGACAAGAAATCTTTCTTCGGGGCTTCCGCAGTAAAATTTTGTCGAGTTTCTTGCTGAGCGGGAGGAGTAACCTCCTGGACATTGACCTTTGGCTGCTCGACCTCCTTCTTAGCATTTGGACCTCCATCAAGACTAATCTCCAATGGCCCGGAGATGGTCGCTGACATTCCTCTCTTCTCCATTTCCATTTGCAGTAATCTTGCTTTCAGGAATGCGATTTCCTCTTCCATACTTGGCGCAGCAGGGAGATCAATATGATCTGGAGGAGCAGCTCTCTCGTGCTCATTCGTTTGTTGAGAGTACAATGGAAGAGGTACTACATTGTCTTGAGTAGTGAAAGCGGCTGACTTTTCGTTGGGATACATTTGCTGCTGTTGCTGTTGTTCGTTCTGGACGACATTCAAGTGATATTTGCCGTCTTGTTGCTGAACTCCCGGATACTGAGGTAGTAGCTGTTGCGTATACTGCTCTTGGACTTGAACCTGAACCTGGCCCACAACGTTGTACTGAGAGTATTGATTTTCCGGTGCAGCGGAATGTGGTCTCAGCGGTGGTACAAATCCAGGCTGTCCAGGAATTTGCATGTCTGGTTGTTGCATACCCGGAATTTGAAGACCACCTTGCTGTTGTTGCCATTGAATTTGCTGTTGATTCTGCATCAAAATACCTGGCTGTGGCAAAGCCATACCAGCGGTAAGAGCTGGTTGTTGAAACTGCATTTGCTGTCCTTCGTAATATTGTTGTTGCATCGTTTGGCCTGGAGCTTGCACCATAACCGGATTACCTTGCATTTGCAAGTTTGCGAGTTGAGCTTGCATGGCTTTCATCTTCAACTCCTGCTCTCCCTTCTTCTTGAGATGTCCATCATGAAGATGTTCAATTCCCGCTCCAACACCATCCAAAGCCACATGAGCTATTGCGTATTCCACACCCTTTCCAACCGCTTCACCAGCAGCTGCATCCGCCAATGGGCCAGCCAAACCTAGTGTCGCAACTGCAATAGTTCCACTGACAGCCATCGAACCGGCGACATCTCTCGTTCGCGTGCTGTGTGTTGTTCCTCTTTGCTGTAGACCCTTCTCAATAATTTCTCGCTTCTTACGAGCGTTGTGAATGCGGGGTGCTGATAGTCCCAATCCCACGAGTGAAATGCCAGCGGTGAGGGGAGAGAATAACACGCTGGTTGCTGTTGACGTCGCACCTCCAGCGATCTGTCTCGTGTAGTTTTCCCATTCTTTTTGAAGTTGCTCCGTGCTTAGGGTGTTGCATTTCGCTTGGTACTCCGCATAATCGAATGGCATCTTGACTGATCTCTTGCGGTTCAGATTTTGGTTCACTTTCGTTCCCTTGACCGTATATTAAACAACCGTGTTGGTGATTCTGACCTGGTTGATTTATTGTGTTCCACAAATCTCAAGTGAGCAGGTTTGTGAATATTCCGGAAAGGATCGAGATGGATGAATACTTAAACATGAAAACAAAAATGTACGGAGCATGAAGAGAAAAGAGCAAACGAAAGCAAGAGAAAGAGAAAGAGAGAGGAAATAAAATGCCACGACCTATGAATATAGCAGGCAGCGCAGGAGTTAGGCCCATCAAGCGCGGGGGAAAGTGCAGCGCTCCCAGACCGCAAATGAACAAGCTTTCCCCCCCTCTGTCCCAAGGTGACACTCCGAACCTTACAGAGCCGCCACAAAATGGCCCAAAAAGCAGCCCATTCCCAACATTCCTGGTCTAGTCGGCGAGCGCCCTGCAGAGTCTGCGACCACCAAAATCAGCCTTGCGACGGGGCTAGAACAACGCCCAAAAGTCATGCTGCCATCCTGCTTTGAGATTAGATACGACCGTGTCGACACTCTTGGTTGGTTGCATTGAACTTTGTGGCTTTTTGATTTTTTCCCTTTTGAGTTCAGGTGCGGCTGAGTGGTTGGTTCAAACGCTTCAAGTGGGAGGGACAAGGACAATAAAATGTTGTGGCATTGAATATCATGTATCGAATTGGTCGAAGAGGGAGTGCACAAGCGAGAACACAACAAAGCAAAATTGGATAGGATTGGAGTGGATTGGATTAGCATCTCAACAAGCATTTCCATGCCACGTGCAGCTGGATTTTCCAAGGCAATCATCTCCATTTATTTCAAGACACGAGCGCCGAAGGTCCACCTCCACTAGCTATTATCTCATCTGATCCAAGTAGACTTCACACTGCCTCCCCGAACATCGACAGATTGCAAATGTAAAATTTACCTACTACATTAACAAGTCGGCCATCCAAGATCATGAAACGGTGAAATCGTGCCTAAACAACGGATGGGCTAAAGATGAATTTACGCGGTACGAGTGTAACAGGCTAGTGTACATTTGGTCACAGCAGTTACGGCCATAGCCCGAAGGGATGCATACAAGCTTTCTTGACTCCCTTCCATCCTTAACCCTCCTAATCCCAAGCATGGCACTGTTCACTGACCGCCCACCCACTCTTCATAGCATTCTACCCTCGCTATTTTAAAGCCTAGAAGACCTTGAGCCTGGACACACCAACAGTGTTGGCAATTGCTTACCCAATGAAGACGCGCTATCACGTTACATCCCCAACTGTACTCCTGCTTCTAGGCATGGGAGCAGGAGTTCTACTGTGTAAAGAAAGGTTTGGAGATGGATTAGATTGGATTGTGCCTTGCCGGTTTGATTTTGTGTCAAGAGGAGAGGTGTTTCGATCAGAAGAAAAAGGGGGGTATTGAAGATGAAGGCGTGATGCTGGGCATGGGATTATGTTCTGCAATGCAACGGGATTTGGATAAAAGTTAATCGGAGGATGAAGTCCATCTTCGCTGATCAACTCTTGGTTTGAGGCATAGAGGTACAATATCTTATTTGGATTTATGATACACGAGCACAATATCTCGATATAGTAGAGGATCTGGAACATCTAGTGACCGCTTTTAAAGATGGTGTTCTAACGAAAACCTAGCGGACAGATCCCATTGCGCCGACCAGTATTCTGGGGATACTCCGGAGTATGTTCTGCCCCCATCCACTGCCTTTTCGCTA
The DNA here is from genome assembly GCA_037074945.1 of Tetracladium marchalianum. NCBI lineage: Eukaryota > Fungi > Ascomycota > Leotiomycetes > Helotiales > Tetracladium > Tetracladium marchalianum. Next base: position 22,451 of record JBAMDN010001477.1, read on the forward strand.
CTTCGTCAAAAACATCGCAAAGTCTCTGCCAGCAGACAACTTCCATTATGATCACTAATTCAATAGCTATATTCATTCGTCTTCTCGAGTTTCGAACCAAAGGTACAAGGATCGAGAATCCCACGAAAGATCTGTAGGCACCACGTGGTGACTCGCTACTGCTTACTCCTTGGGGAACAGGAGGACCGCTCCGCTGTCATGTTTACTCGTATCTGTCTGCCTCGCTAAGAACCCACCTCACCAAAACCCACCAATCTCAAATTTGACCCAGTCATGACCTAAATATCCATCCCCAAAAGAAAGCCCTTAACTTGTAAAACCCCTCAGTAAATTGAAATCTAGAATCCCATCATCTCCAAAATCAGCACACTTCTGCATGATCAATTTTCGCATGTACTGTACAGTACGAGTATGCATGTTTGTCACAGACTCATGGTTCTTCAAAGGCCGATGTGATGCTCGGTTCCCTGGCGGATGAGATTTAACAGTCGACATAGCAATAAAGATTTGCGTTCTGTTCATTTGAGGTCTACATCCGTTGTCGATCGGATATTCAAGTCACGTCACGTCAAATCAAGTCAGGTATTAAAAGGTAATATGAATTGTGTGGTATGCTGTCATAAAAATGAGTTAGCAAGTGGTGGTGGTGTGATCCGATCGCATGGCAGGATCATGAAAGGTTTAGAATCGGTGAACAGGGAACTGCGATCGGTAGGGCTTGCAGTAGCATTCATAGAAGACTAATCTCTACTCCTTAACCTGAAAGGGGTCAGGAGCGATACGTATCGTGCTCTGACCCCTAGCGTACCCGATTCTACTCCATGACTCTATATACTGTCCAACGATCACTTAACCCTCAATTCACAACTCCTGTGACCATGGCATGCGGCAACCACTGAAGTCTTCTTTCAAACGTCAGCCACGTCCTACAAATATTGCTGTAATAAATTACTTCTTATTAAGCTTCATTTCCTCATTTTGTCGCACCGTGACCAACAAGTTTTCCTACCTAGCTTTGCCGTCTCACTCCTGAAGTTCTTGACATCCCCACAACTGTCTCGACCCCAGTAAACTTCTCAAATGACTCCAGGCTTTCAAATCGAACCACAGTTACCGCATAAATTCAGAGGCTTTATCGCCAGCAGTGACAGTCCAGCTAATCAGCCCTTGAGAGCTCCAGGTCTTCTCAACCAGCGGCCAATGAGTGTTGAGGTAGTAGTCCATATCGAAGAAGGATAATGGAGATGATCTGGGGTAGACACATGTAACGGTCGCGTAAGAATCTATCTTTGTAGTGTTGGCAGCTGTTGGTTTTATGTGGTGTATGTCTGAAATGAAGATTGTGATAGGGGATGAAGGTTCAGGTTCTGGCTAGAAAGTTTCGTGTGATTATGGGAGCGATCAGGAGTTGGTCAACTGCATTTATATAGCCAGTAGTTGATAGTGGTAGACAGAGATCTCTACATGAAATGTCCAACAATCAACGTCATTGCATTCGGTGATAAGGAACAGGATTACAAGTAAGGGAGGTGCGTTTACCAACAAGGACTTTGCATTCGAGGCGCGATGATGGCAGCTTGGCGGTCGATAGACATTTCATAAAAACTTGGCGTATTAAAAGTATTGTGTTTCTCTCCTTCTATCAGCTTCTTGGATAAAGGTCCAGTTCTTGGCTTGAAGTTGAATCAAGAACATCATTCATTGCGAGCCTGAAATTACATCGGAGGCGACCGATAGATAAGCGAAATAACTAGATCGGAATAAAATCTGGATTAATGATGTTTCGCAGCACATTATCAATACCTGCGAATACCTATCTGTACTACATATGTCTCAAAGTCATGTTGTGCATAACTAAAGAGAGCAAACCATTGCGACGAATTCCACCATAACAAGTGCGGTCTCCCCATCCGTCTTTAAAAGCTATTTCAAATTATGACAACAAGATTGCCCTTGTAGTTACGGTTGACAGATCTCTCTGGTAAGTTCTCAGCATCATCAATCACAACAGTTGTAAGCTGGCTTCTGATTTCAAACCCAGCCACAGTCTCGAATATTCTTTATATCCTTGACTTTCCCATGCAAAGCTCCCTTTAGGGCAATCTCATGGAAAGTAAGGTTGATGGAGTCGAATCTATTGGGATCGCCCAGAAGCCTAACGACAACAGAAGTTCCTCTCGGCTGGATCCGGTGCAGGATGCAGTCGTTGTCGTCAAGATTATTAGTACAGGCAGCCACAACATAAAGGCCAATACCAATCACTGCGACCGAATCGTTTTCTTCAGGTTGGCTTCGAGAAGGGCGTTGTACACAGTTGCACCGGGGCACATCATTGGCGGATTCTGGGCGTTGTCAGATCTGCTTCGGAAGAACGAATAGGACAGAACTTACGATCAAAAGGCGCCTCATCTGGGATCTTAACAATAGCATCGTCAGAAGACACCATGTGCTCGGAGAAGCCTCCATCAGCACCATAAATACCAGGCATGGTCTGATTGAAGCAGTATCGAGCATTTGGTTTGCCGCCACGGATTGCAATATTATATCAGTGAACTTACTACGACGAGGGTCATTTAGTATGTAGTCTAGCTAAAGCAACACAAGTTGAACGAACGTGACCTCATGAAGGATGAGTAGAGGCTCTGTGCCGATGATGCCTGTCCTTGTCGAAGGTTTTTGTGCATGCAAGCCACATAAACCGCCTGCAGGTTCAAGGAGTCATTTTAACACGCCATGTTTTCGTCATTTGGGAGCTCCGGATAAATGCAACTGGAATAATTGATAACGGATAGAGAAGCTTCCGACTTGATAGAAGTTATATCCACCGAATGGGTACGTGCTTGTTTCCCGCGGCCGTATGAACAGCTTGGCACATGCTTGCTTCTTACGGCCGTACCCTATTCAGTGAAAGCAATCGTGGAAAACTCGATGAAAACTCGATTTAAAGAAGAACTAAATATTTTAAAGGAAACCCGAACATATTAAAAGAAAGATACCAAGAACGTTTATCAAATAGTCAGATTTTAGATCAAACTAATCGATGACTTCTGACGTGGAGCCGTCGGCCGTCAACAAATAGTATTGCCAAGGAATGCGGCTCAACTTAGCCGAGACCATGATTTCTCCCTTTATATATTTATCTTTCGTTCTATCTATTAGGATTTTCTTCAAAGAGTTCAGTTCTCCTTTGAATCAAGTTTGGTCTGAGGTTCTCGAGAATTATACGATCGCTTTCCACTACACAATTGCTTTCACTGACTATTGATAAGCAGAAAAGCTCCCAGACCCTGTGCTGCACTACGAGAAATTCCTCTGAGCTCACTTTCAACACTAGTTATAGATGTTATGACACTGGAGACCCCACTAGATCAAGTACACTTGCCCGGCGACTGCGATTGCGATCACTAATCGCAGATCTTATGGATGGAGTGGAGTGGGCTACCATTGCGGATCGTATTGCCAATACAAGGTGTGCTGCAGTTGCTTGTTTACCCGTTAGAGACGCGAGAGAACTTGACTCCAATGATTGCATTATCAAAGAGAAGTAGTCTTGTATCTGCGCCCAATAAAAATAACATAGAAACGGGAAGCTCCTCACTTGGCAGGAGGATCAACAGATGAGAGAATCCTGAAAATCAAACAGGCTCCCAGATTGCAGAGTGCCATACCACCCCGAAAAAAGAAGAAAAGCAGCAGAATATCACGCCTGCAAAATGAACTAAGATCCATTACAAGACCAAATCAAACAGAAGAAAAATCATTTCATAAACATAAAAATATACACCATCCGCCTTCCTGCCCCTGCCTCCATCCAACGCTTAATGACAATAACAGGCTCATTTAGGAGCCTCCCCATCCACAAAACGCAACGCCTCCTCTCTACTCACAACCTCAATCCCACTCGTCTTATTATGAAACGTGACACCATAGCACTTATCCGCCACGAGCAACATCTCCGGTCTGAAAGTCGTACAAATGAATTGTCCACTCATCGCACCCTTCTCTTCGCCATCACCACCGACCTGCTGACTTTGCTCGCTCTGTTGCGCCGAGATCTCTTCGAGCATCTGCGCAACAGCGGTACGGTATTGAGCGTCGAGATTGGCGTCGATTTCGTCGAAGAGGTAGAAGGGCGCGGGATCGCATTGTTGGATGGCGAAAACGAGTGCGAGGGCGCATAGACCTGGTTTTCGCTGTTAGCTTGGTTGTGAATGATGGGGGTGGGGGTAGAGGAGGCATACTCTTTTGTCCACCACTCAATTGTTGAATCTTTTGTTGATCATCGTGCTTGCTGTTGAATGACACGCTGATGCCAACACCAGTATAACTCTCCACGCTTTCACGATTTTCCGGCTCGGAATCATCTTCGCGGTTGCGCTGGTCGGTCTTGCGTTGGATAACTAGACGACCACGACCGGCTGGTACAAGACGTTCAAAAATTTGCGCAAATTCTTTCGAAACTTGCTTGAATGTTCGCTCGATGGCTTCGTCTTTGCGCTGATCTAAAACCTCAACGAGATCTTGAATAGACTTTTGCGAGTCATCGAGTTCCTTCCTTCGCTTTGTGAGATCGTTGCGTTGGTTTGTGAAGTTGTTGTACTGCTCGAAAGCTTTCTTGTTGACGTGCTTGTACTTCTTCAAAGCGTCGTTCACCTTCTTCAGCTTGGCTTGAATCTAGAAAATGTTAGATAGAAAACAAATGTTGAGATTTTTTGTACATACCACTTTCGGTTGTTGATTAATATACTTCTCAAAGGCTTCCTCTGGAAGAACTCCCAAGTCGCGAATATTCTTCGCCGTCTCGAGGGCCGAGGCAGTCAACAGGGCTTTCTTAGCAACACTCTTTTCCATTCTCTTTTGTTGCCTTTCGATGTTCCGAGCGAGTTCTTGCTGCTCCTCGACCACCCTGGCCTTCTCCTGTTGCAGGCTGGTTACTTTGCGCTCGGCTGTGTCGATCTTGGCTTCGTTGGTTTTCAACTTGGCGTCGTTCGATTCAGCATCTTTTTGTATGCGCTTCAAATCTCGCTGTGCAAGTTTCAAATTACCAGATCCACCACTCACAGAACTGTCAATTTCTTGACTCGTCAATTGGTCCAATTTCAATCTCAAGTTATCTCGAAGTTCGATCTCCAAGGACTGCTTTTGACTTTCAAGTGTTCGGCGCTCCTTACTGATTTCATTCCACTGCTTTTGCAAATCTTGAACCGCACTATTGAGTTGCTCCAATTGAGCTTCCTCAGCCGCGCTCAAAGCCTTCTTGAAATCGGTGCTCAACTCCTTCTCAAGACCCTGTCGAGTTTCGTCGTACTCCTTGGAGAGACGATCCACGATCTCTTTGCGACGGACTTCATTTTCCAGTTGTTCCCTCTGCTTTTCGAGTTGTAGATTCTTCCCGCTCAACGCTGCTCGTCCAGGTTCGTAACTGTCGTCGAGCTGCTGAAGTTTTTGTTCCGTCTTGTGCTGCATTCCCATGGCCGCAGTAATAGCCTGGTCCTTTTGCTCAGTTCTCTTCCTGATCCCTTCCCGTTGAGCTATCAAACTTTCATACTCATCTCGCCACTTGTTCACCGCACGAACAGCTTGCAATCGTGATTTCCTGGTGTCAATATATCCACCAGTCATGGCACCCTTCTTGTTGGCAGTGTCACCATCAGGGGTGATCGCATCGACACCGTGACTTCTTGCGTATTGGCTTGCGACGGCAAGCGAGGGACAGACGACGGTTTTGCCAAATACCTGGCTCATTGCCTTTTCAAACTTCTTATCATATTTGAGTTTCGAAAGCAGGGCTTGAGCATCCATGGCCTTTGGTAGCTTGACTGCGCGTGGGTTTAACCGGTTCAGTGGAACGAAAGTGACTCGTCCACCTTGTTGATTGTATAAAGCAGTGATGAGCTTCTCAGCAGTATCTTCGGTATCAACGACATAGTGGAATAGACTGTTGCCGGCCGTCTGCTCTGCAGCCGTGCGATAATTTTCATCCACTTCAAAAAGCTCAGCCAGGGTACCGTAAGCACCTTCAATGTTGTTCTGGTTCTTTAAGCGTCGCACTGTAGCCAGACCGCGAGATGTCATGTTATCCATTGTATTTGACAGTTCTCGTTCGGCTCGCTCGCTCTCTTGTCGAGCATCTTGGATGAGAGACTCGAGCTTGTCGTCCTCTCTTCGCAAAACCTTTCGCTCTTCGTGCAACTTTGTTAGAGCATCCTTGGCCGTGCTGACTTCCTCAGCCAAGTCTCGTCGATTGCCTCCCCATCCTTCAAATCGTTCTCTGAGAGCAGCAATCTCGCCTTCCAAACTCGAAATTTGAGACTGTACATGCTTGACCTCCTCATCTGCATGCAGTCTATTGGCCTTCTGCTCTCCCAGCTTTGCACCAACATCCTCGATTTCTTTTCTCAAGAACTTGTCGCGATCTGCCTTGGTCTTGAATTGAGAGCTTCTTCCTTGTTTGTTGTAAAGTCTGGTCCTCTTTCCATCGGCTTCGTCCAGGTTACCTTTGATCTCTGATTCTTTGGCCTTCAATGTGTTGTACTGGGGAAGAACCTCAGCAAGACTCTCTTCCTTTCTCGATATTTCTGCCTTTACAGACTTCAATTCTTGCTGCTGCTTGTTTCTTGCCTGTTCGGATGCAGACAAACCCTCTGTGAGATTCTTCACGTTCAACTCCAACCTTGCTTGGGATCGAGATGTGTCGCGTTTATCCTCCTCCAGCTGGCGTCGCTCAAGATTAAGCAGGTCGATTTCTCTAGTTAGCTGCTTGATTTCCGCCTCGAGATCAGAAATCGTCTTTTCGCCCTGCATGAATTGTTGTCGGCTCTCATCGGTGCCCTCCAGGCCATCACTTCTGAATTGGTCCAACTCGTCGATTGCGGCTGTGACAGCTTCCTGCTCCTTCGCATAGTAAGCGTACTCGAGACATCTACGGTCCTTATCCTTGTCTTGATATCCTCGTAGCTCTTCTTTCTCCTCCTCCAACTCGCGAAGTCGTTCCTTGATGTAATCCAGCAGTTCGTCAATTTTGGATCGCTTGTTGTTCGTTTCCACCATAATCTTCAATGACTCGGCACGTCGTGCTTCGTAAACCTGGGTACCGGCAACTTCCTTCAACAAGGTCAATCTTTCCGGATCCTTCATATTGGTCAGAGCTGTGACGCGTCCTTGGGGAACAATGTAGTATGGATTCGATCGAGAAAACCCAGCCGTCTCAAGCAAACCCAGCACATCACTCTTCGTCGCAGCCTTGCGATCCAGAGAGTATTCATCCTTCTTCAAACCAATCGTACGTCGCAAGATGAGTTCGTCCTTTCCGGTAGGAAATCGACCGTCACTGTTGTCAAAAATGATCTCCACATAAGCAGACATCACGGCAGATCCAGATCCTTCGTGAAGCAGCGCCTGGCGCTCTTCGCGACCCATCTGATTGTAGGCATCGCTGAGGACAAATCGGATTGCGGCGAAGAAGTTACTCTTTCCCGAACCATTTCGTCCTACAATTACGTTCGTCTTGGGAGAAAAAGGCTCGATCACGGTTTGCTCCTTGTAACTAGAGAAGTCAGATGGATATCACGTCGGACCTGGAGGGCGTACCTCTTGAAGCCTTGAATGATGATCTGTTTGATATACATCGTCGCGGTTTGTTTGCGCGAGGGCAGTTGGTGTGTTCTAGAGATTGTTGTTCACGTAGATATGTTCGTAAAGAACCTCATAAATACCATAAATACCCGTCAGATCGTGAGATGAAGCAGCAGAGACGGGCGCTCATGAGTTGCGATCTCGAATTTGGTGAGCGAAAGAATGTCAGGGTGCTCTGTCGCAACGCGTGGAGAGGAAATCCAGTTCGCGACCTTCACGCGAAATGTCTTGGCGGTCTCTCCGCTCGCCTTCCACTGGAAATTCTGCCCGCAGAGTTTATGTAAATTCTATGGTGGGGCAATTTGGGAATTTCTACACCTTCACAACTTGAAGAAACCACCACAACAACATCTCAAGTTGCGATATTAAAATGTCGGATTCGTCAATTCCTGCGCCTGCTCTTGCAAGTGGCCAGACCCCTACACATGTTTACGTCGCGAACCAAGGTTACGATTCCTCTTCCGCGAATATCCCAGCCACCCCCGCGGGGCTCGAATACACAGCAGACGACGAGGATGATGAAATCTACGATGACCTTTTCGAGGACGAAGACGACACGAACTTCGAAGACGGAGATTTCGGCGGTTCTGGCGATCTCACAAAATCATACAATCGTCAGCGAAAACTCAACGATTCCAGCGCCACCAATGTTCCTCGAATCAACTCTCAAAAGCCGGCCGCAAACACGAAATCCAGCGTTGATGATCAAATATCGAGTCTAGCCAAACATGCTGCGAAGATCAGGTTGGATGGAGGTGGTGGTGAGAGGGAGCGTACACATGGCAAGGACAAGTCGGATCGAGCAACCAGCGAGCAAGTGTTAGATCCACGGACAAGAATGATTCTCTTGCAGATGATCAACAGGGGAGTGGTGTCAGAAGTCAACGGTTGTTTGAGTACAGGAAAAGAAGCAAATGTCTACGGTGCTCTCACGACTCCATCAAACGACCAATCCGGCCCTCCTACACATCGCGCGATCAAAGTCTACAAGACTAGCATCTTGGTGTTCAAGGACCGAGATCGTTATGTCACTGGTGAACATCGTTTCAGAGGGGGTTACAACAAGGGAAACAACCGCGCTATGGTCAAAGTCTGGGCTGAGAAGGAATTCCGTAATCTTAAGCGTCTATACCTGGCTGGTATCCCATGTCCGGAACCAGTCTACCTTCGTCTACACGTGTTGGTAATGGGTTTCTTGGGTGACAAGAAAGGATGGGCAGCTCCTCGTCTTCGAGATGCTGAGCTACAAGGAGATGACGTTGAAGAGCAGTGGCGATTACTGTATATCCAACTCCTCGGACTCATGCGTCGCATGTACCAAACATGTAAACTCGTCCACGCCGATCTAAGCGAGTACAACATCCTTTACCATCTCAACAAACTCTACATAATCGATGTCTCCCAGAGTGTTGAACACGATCATCCCCGCTCGACTGAATTCCTCCGCATGGATATCAAAAACGTCTCAGACTTCTTCCGTCGAAAGGGCGTTGATGTTTTACCCGAGAAGACCATCTTCGATTTCATCACCTCTCACAAAGAACCCGTTCAAGAACCCGCATTAACCGAGTCTCTCGAAAAACTGTACATCGATCGTCCCGCAGTCGAGGAAGAAGACGAAGCACAAGCCGCCGAGCGAGAAGTCGACGCAGAAGTGTTCCGAAATCAATACATGCCACAAACGCTCGATCAAGTCTACGATATGGAGCGCGATGCCAAAAAGATCGGTGAAGGTGGCAAGAACGATCTCGTGTATCGAAACTTGCTTGCGGATAAGGTCGTGCCGTCTAGTGGGGAAGAGGCGGATGGTGAGGCGGAGGAGCAGGGAAGTGAGGGTGGCGTTGGGTTGAGTGGAAGTGATGAGGATGATTCTGAGGAGGATGAGGATTATGAGAAGAGGTTTGAGAAGGGGACGCCGAGGGGGAAGCGGTTTGTGGATAAGGAGGCTAAGAAGGTATTTTACACTGCACACAACCTACACCCACTATCTTCCTCCCTCCCTTTTAATCATCTATCCCCTATTTTCCTTCAAACCCTTTCTATTTCCCGGCTCACCTCACACATCCCTCGAAACATGACCTAATCATCATTTCGTCACAGGAACACAAAAAAGCAGTCAAAGAAGAAAAGTCCGAAAAGCGAAAAGAGAAAATCCCCAAGAAGGTAAAGAAGAAGCTTGTTAGCGCGTCAGCTAGTAAGCATCACAAGTGATCTACCTATCTATCTATCCAGCATAGATGGATTGGTCAAGAAGTAAAAAAGCAAAACAATGTGAGCTTGTTGCTATCACACACTCGCCCAATGTTGTCCATTCGTTGATTGTGCTGGTAGGTAAGAAGTTTCGGTTTCTTTGCATTCGTTGAATTCAACTTGTCCTTTTATTCCGTTTTCGAAGCATTGGAAGAGAAAGAAGGCAACATCCCGGATGAAGAAAAGCCCAAAAACTTCTCAATTCACACCTCTCAAGGAAAGTGGAGAGTGCGTTTTGCACACTAGATATCCATCTGGGTACGAATTGCATAACCTTCTTCACGATCTACGAGAGCTTGAGAAGCCGAGTTCTGCATCTACTGTGAAGTGTTTGCGGGCATGCGGATGAAAAGAGAGCACTGACGGGATTGTTTTGTTGTCTGTTATGATACTTTTGGCTGCTTGGTTATCAGTGTTCTGTGAGACAAAGCATGAGATGAATATTTATTTGCTGTTCACGTTTGTCTGTTTTGCAATTATTTTCGTTAGGTCAAGCGCGATGCGTTCTCATCTATCTTATATTCTCGTCTCAAGGACGAAATCAATGAACCCTTTCAAAGATCATAATCACTTGTCTTGTTCTTGATTCTTAATCTTGAAATTGAAAAATTCGGTTGTAGGAAAGGAAAATCTCGCATTGAATTGCTGTATCTGTATCTAGCATATATGGCCAGACCTAGCATAAATGGCCAGAGTAATAGCCGATGAAGTGCGCCTGTGATACGGCTGATAAATGATATAGATGATGATCGAGGGTGCGGGCCAAGTGAGAACCCTCCGTCCTCCTTTTTTGCGTCGTTCCTTCGTCCCTTCCGCATTTCTGTATATCGTTCCTTCTTCTTTTCCATCTTTCTTTTATTCGTTCTTTCTTCGAAGTTCCAATCCATTTGCCCATTTCGTACGCTCTTTCTCATTCGTTTCGTTTTCCTATTCCACCTATTCCATCCCCAATTCCTTCACTCTCATTCTTCACTCCAATCATCCATCCCTCCGCACTTCCTTTTCCCTCTCAAGTTGACTAATCCAACCCATCCAAACAAGTCATCAACCAATGACCCTAATTCAGCGCCCCACCCATCTCAAACTTCTGGATCTCTACCATGACTTTCCTCCACGGTCTCAACCACTCCAATCCGCCTTCTTCGACATCAACTTCGAGACTAAATAACCAGCCTTTCCCCTGCTTCTTGCTCTTTCCAGCCTCCACACCCACCTCATCACTACCCTCACTCCCTTCATCTCCTTGCTCCTGGCCACCACCCTCACCCTCATTCCCACCGTCTTCATCATCATCAACCAACCCCATACACCTATCCCTATACTCCCTAATCTGTCCCGAGAGTATATTCTCATGTTTTATCACATGGTCAAGATTCGGTCTTTTTGGTTTCAGCAACTCAATTGAATATTTTGCGGCTTCCCAATTTGCATCGTTCTGGTTGCTGTAGCAGTGGTTGGGGATGAGCGTTGTTTTTTCTCGCAATACCACTTCTTTGACAGGGGTTGTTTCCGTGGTGGCGGGTGTTTCTTCTTGTGTGGAATTCGATGTGTTAAATATGGAGTCAGTGTCCGAATTAGTGTTCCCATTCGTATTGATGGTAACTTCAACGGGTTCTACAATCGTAACACTCAAAAACCAAGCTTCCTCCCTCCTCAACCTCTGGAAATCCAAATGATCGAACCGCTCCAAAACCTCCGATCCCTTCAAATTTCTCGTCACATCAATTCTGACACCATCGCTTCTCCCGTTGATCCAAAGTTGCGCTGAATATAGCTGGTTTTCATCATAAGATTCCGAGAATGAGGATGTGATATTTCCTGCATATCTTGAGCGGTATTTTTGCATCTTCTCGGAGGCGCTGTTGTTGGCTTGGTCGCGGGAGACGAAAGTTGATATTATGCTGGGAGATTGGAGAATTGAAGATGCGCTGATGCGTTCGGTTATGGTATAGATATGAATGGGGTTTTTGGAGGTGAGGGGGGAGTAGATTGACGAGGATAAATTTGCGTTTGCGGTGTTTTTGATTTGTATTGGCTTTGTGAACATCGATTGTCGAGATACTGAGTGGGACTGGTTAATTTCTGGTCGTGACGTGTCGATCAATTCACCGTTGATTTCGTCCTGCTCAAGTACACTCTCAATATCACCACCCCTCTCCTTACTCCCATCCTTCTGAGCTGGTTCAACAACAGGAACAGCCCACTCATCAGGATCCTCCACACTCTCCACCTCACTGCCATCTTCACTAACATCCTCACTACTGTCATCTTCACTTCCCTCCAAATCTCCCGTAGACTTCACGTGTGCAGCCGCACTCGTCGCAAATCTTGTCCCACGAGCTAGAGATGCTTGTCTCTTTTTCTCTTGTTCAACTGATCGTGTTGGGACTTTTCTTTGTGTTTGGAGTGTATGGTTATTATTGTTGGTTGCTGGGTTTGTGGAAGATGATGAAGAAGACGATTGTAAATTTGGTGGCGACGAAGTCGATCCTGATCTGGCTTGTTCGAGTTGTAGACGACGTAGTCGTTTTTGCTATTCCATCATCAAATATCAGCCACAATACTTCCTTTGTGCTTCCTTTCTCCGCATTCATAAGACCCAAACATTAATCAAAAATCCAAAATCACGCTTACCTCTCTCTTATCCATAAAAATCGCAATCTTCAAATCCAACTCGTCTTTCGAAAGGGTAATTCCATTCCTCGCCGCCTCGGCCAACAATTCATCTCGCTTCTTGGAAAGGGCTCTATCATCGTTTCGTTCCTTGCGACGTTGTTTTAGTTGAGCGAGGCGGAGGGCAGCCTCTTTCTGCGCTGGTTCGCGGATTTTGGTGGTTGTTGTGAGATTGAGAGGATTAGCGGAGGGGGTAGTAGAGTTGGTGTTGGAATGGGTGGAGTTGGATTTGGTGTTGCTCTGGATAGAATTGGGAGGTTTGAAGGGATTTGTGTTGAGGTTGGTGGAGATTGGGTTGGGTGCTTCTTCTCCAAATGTTGTGGGCGTAGAGGGAGTATTTGATCTCGTGTTGGGTGAGGTATGATCGCCAAATGATGATGGAGTTGTGTTTGTCATTTGACCACTCGAACTTTCTTCCGATTCTTGTCCCTGGATTTCCTTTTTCTGTACACCTTGAGATGGTAATAACGGAGCAAACGTGACTTCAGCATCCGGCCGAAGAGCAGGAATAGCCGCAGGAGTGTTATCAGTATATTCGATAACCAAAGCCCCAAACCCATCGTTAACTCCCTCATCATCTTCATCATCCGAACGAACAAAAGGTCTTCTAATCTTTTTGACTGTTTTGACTTTCTTCTTTTTCTTTTCGTCTTCCTTTGTCTTTGCAATCGTCTTTGGATTTTGCTGCTCCGGCTGTTGCGGTTGCTGCTTCAACGCCTCAATCTCTTTGGCAAGTTTCGCCTTTTCGACTTCACCTGCAATGACAGCTGCGTTTTGGCTGGCGTATTTCCTATGTCGTGCTAACTGCGCGTGATGGATTGCTTCTTGACGTTCTTTGTCCTTGTTGATGGAATCTGAGTCATTCTGCTGAATTTCAGTTGTGATAAGTGGCAGTTTCGGTTTGCTAGGGAGATATGCAGATGCTGTGGCCTTGAGCGTAACCAGAGGATTTGCAACAAGATGTACTGGTCTATGTATGTAGTTAGCAAATGATCCCTCTTGCCTTCAGAGGTATTTAGAAGAAGTAGTAGACTAACCCTTCCTCCGGCATAAACAAAGAATTCGGATCATCCTTCGGCGAATCGCCAACTTTGACCCCACTCAACCCCGTAGCCATCCTCTTCGCAACCTCCCTCTTCCTCAACATACTAGCCACAGCATCCGCATCAATCTGCACACTCGATCCACTATTACTCCCCATCATACTCTTCTCGCGTTCCAACTTCTCCTTCTCCCCCCTCAATCTCCCCATCTCAATCCTCTGTGCAGCCAACATCCTCTTCAACTCTAACTCTCTCTCCTCTCTCCTCGCCCTCTCCTTCCTCTCCCTTTCCCTCCCCTCCTTCTTCCTCTCGTCTTCAATCTCCTTCGCCCTCTTCATCCTCTCAACTTCCTCCGCCACTTTTCTCTGTTTCTCAAGATCCCGTGCATTCTTAGCTTCAGCTTTCGCAGCTTCGGCTAATCGTTTCTTGTCAGCGTTGGCTTGACGTGCGGCATTTTCACGGGCGAGACGGTCTTTTTCCGTTTCTTCGTCTTCCGAGGGGATGACTTCACCAAAGAGGAGGAGGTCTTGACCTTCTTTCTCGCGGGTGATGATAGTAGACGCGGCGGCGAGTTGGCGTTTTAGTTCTGGTGGGGTAGAAGCTGGTTCTGGTTGTTTGACTGGCGTGGGAAGAGGGTTGGATTTGAGTTTCTTTGGTTTGGGTTGAGCGATAGTATTTGTGGGAGGAGGAGGTGGTGGAGGGTGGTGTGGATTTGAGTTGCTTGTTGTTGTGGTGTTGATGGGAGAATGAGGTCTCTTCCTAGATGCGGAGTTCGTCTCGAATTTGGGCGGAGGAGGTTTACAAGTTCTTGCTTGTGCAGGCGCAGGTGTGAAGTGCGACTGTGATGGGAAAGAGCGTTGAATGGGCTCCGGAGATGGTGAAATTGTGATAAATTGTGCATGGTTTGGGATGGAATTACTACCATTGTTCGGGTGTGAAGTGATTCCGCGATATTGTGGCGGATCCAGGTGATTGGGAGGAGAGTTGCCAGAATCGTGGTCAGAGTACGGCTCAATTTTTGCAAAGGGATTGGATTGACTGCTATTGCGTCGCCATCGAGATAGTAGGGGTTTGGGAAGTTTGTTCTCAACAGGTCTCTGGTTGCTGTTTCTCCTATCAGTTTTGTAGTCGTTGAAGTCACCTTCACCTTCAATCTCATCGTCATGGAATTTGGATCTTCCTTTTTGCGAAGAAAGCCCAAATTTTGGAACGCGCCCTGGAGCGAGACTTGCAGCTCTAGGCTGAGGACTTCCAAAGTGAATCACATCTCTTCGTCTCGGAACGAGTGGAGGGGGGATCCAGTAAGATCAACCGATGGTGGTTGATTTGAAGAGTGATATTGACCCATTCTAACTGGAATCTCGTATTTGTTGGAGGGGGGTTGAGGTCTTGGGATGCAGGACAAGTTTGGTTCTAAAGTAGATGCTCGTTGTCCTACAGGTGCAGATGGAAACTCTTCTTCTTCTACCTCTTCCATCACGTGTCCATTGTACGGGTGTTGACGTTGAACCTGTCTTGGTGCTGGAACAGCAGGTTGTTCGTGGACAAATTGACGCTGGTGAGTTGAAGCTTGGTGGGTATCTCCAGCAGGAAGGTATCGCTGCTGTCGCAAAGGTTTTGGGCGCAAGGGATTGAAAACTTGATGAATTGAAGCTTGGCGTCCCTCTTCAATGAGGAGGTACCTTTGCTCCTGTTGCAGCAGAGGCTGCTGACGAGACGGATGAGGACCTTGCTGAAGAGCTGGACCTGGTCGCAAAAGACCAGATGACCGCGCAATGAACTCATCACGAACTTCCTCCTCCTGCAGCTGTCGCAGCTGTTGCTGTGGTAGTTGCTGTCCCTGAAATCCAGGAGCAACACTATCACCTCGTCGAAACTTTTCTCTGACTCGATCTCTTCTCAATCCCATTCCTCCATCCATCACCATATGTATACCCATATCCATATTTTCCATAACACCTTCCATTATACCTTCACCCATTACCTTCCCATTACCTGGACTCATACCTGCTGGACCCGTTTGATCAAAAGTCATCTTGTAATCTCCGTCTTGATTCCGGCGTTCATCATAATCAGTATATATCTGATAGGCTTCGTAGCGATACGACATGGTTGCCTGTTGAGGGATGATAGAGGGTTATCTGGAAGTGTAGACGGCTTTCAAGAGAGCGTTCATGGTGATGATGGCGACATTTGCTTTTGCTTTGTATGGGGGAGGGGATGGGTGGTTGTAGTGGAAGTCGAAGGTGAGAAAGAGGTCGGTGTTTGGATTAAATTAGACTGGAAGAAGTATGGTGTAGTGATTAAAGAAAGGGCAGGATATGTCGTAAAAGAAGGGGAAGTGGCTAGGTGGTTGGACTTGAGGGTGAAAAAAGAGTGGTAGGTAGATGAGTTAGGGGAGCAGTATTGTTTCTTAGAGACAGACAAAAGATGATGTCGTAAAGAAACTTCAGAGAGGTAAGAGTTGTCTGAATTTTGATAAGAGGAGGGGAAAAGAAGATTGGTGGCGTTGGGAATGATACTTCAAAAAGAAGGAAGGGTAGGTTGAACTGAGTTAAGAGAAAAACCCTGTGGTGTTGCTGTAGTAAGAGAAGGCCGGGAAGGAATAAATTTGGAAGCAGGAAGAAGATGTGAAGGGCAGAGAAGGTCAACTTGTCAAAGAATATCCTGGCAAGATGTTTTTCGTGTCGTGTAGTGTGTAAAAGAATAAAAGAAGGGAAGAAGAGAAGGTAAGATAGGATTGGATAGAAAAGAGGTGGAGAAGAAGGAAGGTGTGTCGTGTCAAATTGGGAGAGAACATCCAGTCGTAGGAAGAAATACTGTGTAGTGCCGTTAGGAGGAAGAGAAGAGGAGAGAGAGAGAAGCAAGAGAGCAGTTCTTTTGTAGACGAATGAAAGAGATGTCGGTATGTTGAAGACGCGTTGCAGAAGGGAGGGAAGGAGAAAAGCTTGGCAAGAATTAAATAGAGAAGCAGGGGAAATAAGCGACCAGTCGGTAAGGTTGGGGAAAACAGCTTCTCCGACAGGAAGCGCTATTTCTTGTCATGTAAGTAGAAGAAGGGGAAAAGAAGAAAAACGCTAGGAAAGGCTCTTTTATAGACGAAAAGCTAAACGTCTGGATTTGAGAGATAGGTTTCGTGGATGTGTGAGACTGGCGGTAGTGAGATGAACAGACCGCATTGGCTAAGCGAGTGTGTGATGCTGGGGGAATTTGGAGGAACAAAACCTAATGAGCATAGAAATGGCAGTCAACTAGCTACCTAATCTCCTGATAGAGTCTTTATGATAGAAGAGAAAGGAAACGCTCTAGCATGACCATGTATGGTTTCATCCTTCTGGAGAAAGCCAGTTGAGAAAGGAGGGAAACACACATTTCTGAACGCGTGACCCATGAATACCCTAGTTTGTAAAGTTCTCCCCAGTTCTTCATGACAGACATGACAAGACAGTAAAAAATGGAAGGTATAGCCATGTTGTGAATTAAATTCTAAAATACGTAAGGTTGAGGCGTAATACTCTCTGGCATGCAAGCTCGTCAAAAACGCTTCAAACGACGAAATCGACAAGCAATCTATGTTGTTCTCCCTTGCGAGTCGATCTTCCGAGCGCCAGCAGCCATGAATAGTCCAAAATCCAAACTTGGATGAGAAGCGTAAAACGACAATCATAAAAGCAACCTAAACTCCAAGAGAACACCACCATGTTCCACGGTCATCCCCAAATGACATAAAATTAGAAGTCTCCAGTGAAGCCGTGCACCTTTTCAAGATGTCGGCTGAAATTATCTCTTCTTGGGATGCCACCGGCAGCCCCTCCCCCTTTGGCATATTTGCAGCCCTCAAAGAAACAAAAGTACGACGTCATCCTTTGATGTCGTGCATTCTGATGCTTATCAAGGTCTTTCTTGTACGCAAAGCCTTTTCCACATCTTGGAAAAAGGCACTTGTGTGGTTTGGTGTGAGATTTTTGGTGTTTACTGTGGTGTGTAAGTAAGAAGGGATCAGTGGAAAGGCGAGAGTGGGTTAGACTTACTTGTACTCCCATTTTCTCTCAAACGTTTTGTTGCAGCTAGGATGCTGACAATGGAGAAGCGTGGAGGAGGCTGGGGAGTTTGGTGATAATGATCTTGGCGAGATAGAGGTTGATGACGGTGAGGTGTCACCAGGCGAGTAGTAGTCTGATAAATCTTGATGAGAGGGCGATATTGGTGATAGTGGTGATGGCGGGGTTGGAGGTTGGGGGGCTGCGATTATTGGTTCATTGCTTTCGATCAGCCAGAACTATGACGAGAAAGTTAGCAAACACTGAACCAGATCTCATCTGAATTAGAGTCGATCTTACTGCTTCATCGAATTCTGGGCATTGTAGGCCATCTATTCTGGCTACATTTTGTACTTCTGATGCACAGAGTACAGACGCTTGTTGAGAGTTGTTCAGGGGATACGGATCAACATCTGAGAATGGCGGCTCAGATATCGGGGTTTCAAAGTTGCCAGCTTGCGATTTGGGGAGAACTAAGTCTCGTGGATCGACAAACAGACATGGAGAATCTTGAAAGTTGCTCTGAAAGAAGGGATGGCTGTGGCCGAGGATTGTTCAAGCTACAGCAGGATCTCCGCCGACGGTGAGGCGGAGGCCTGCTCGTAATGGGGATCTGTTTCACACAGATACGACGCCAACGACAGATATCGTGGAAGGTCAGAACGATACGTCGTAGTCGGAGACGGTGGGCGAGCGATGGGGCGCCGAGATGGCTTTCAAGAGATTTGCGAAGACTTTCAAGTTGCTTTTGGAGCCTCTTGATGGCGCCGGGATAGAAGGCGTCTACACCGCTGAACTTGAGGAGGGCGAGAAGACAGGTGATGTTCTCGAAGATGTCAGACATCCTCTTACAGTGAGGATACTGTCATGCAACGAGTTGTGAATAGCAGGTTGAAGGGTCGTGGGAGTAGTCTGTGTCACAGAGGGAGGAGGCAGTGGAGAGCTCAAATACACCTGTTCAGGGGCGGTGCTGTGGGCAGATTTGGTGGAGTGTGATGAAATTGGGACTGACAGGGGGAGGACTCTTTCGACGGCCAATCACATTCCGATACTGTCAGCAAGGTTGAGTAAAAGATATCCACCGCCTCACGTGCTGACCACGCCCGATTCAGTCTGTTGGGGCACTGGGAGATCGGATAAACTCCCGCGATGGGACAGAGGATGGGGATGGATGCCCGCCTCGTCTTCGAGAACAACACAAAGATCATCGCCAACCGGCTCAACTGGGCAACATATCGAAAGGGACCATCTCGGTGAGGTATTCCCCGGTCTCAAGACTGACATGAACACTCTTGCTGCCATCTCATTTCGATGACGGATCCCAGAGTACAGTGTGCGCCAAGAGAGACAGTTTCTAAATGCCCAAAGTTGTTACGACAACAACAAAAAAGGATCGACGATGTTTATTTGTGCTGCATCCACAAGTTTCAACTTGAGCGTTCAGTCAAACCCTCTGGCGATGAGCTTTGTTCTGTCATCTCACAGGACTGGGAGACCAAGGCAGGTCACGAGCTGAAAACAACCGCTGAAATTTAATGGAAGCAAGAGAAACCAGCTGATGGAAGATTACTGTATGAGTAAAGTGTTGTCGTTGCCACTATCTAAATCACAAGAACTCCATTCAAGCTTCACAAGGCTTATCTGGGTTCGCTTGTTAGAGCCGGATCTCTAGGTGCTTGATAGTAAGCAGCATATCAATACCAAAAAGTGCCACCAAACACCCGACCATCTTTGCTCCATCGACGACATAGGTCACCTCCGGCTCGACCATGGTTCGCTCGATATTTTCCAAGGTTGTTGTCTGTCGTAAAGTAGAGTCAACTCATGTGGGAGGGAGCAAGGTGTTACTGCCTCGTTCCAACACAGGCATTGCTTCCACTCATCTAACATTGGCCTTGTAACACTGAGAGACCTACCGCATTGAGACCCGACAGAATGCCTCTGCTTCTGATCTGCACGTACTAGTACAATTAGTATGGTTATTGAAGAGATAAGAGCTCCAGAAACCTGGAAAGGAAACAGCTGAATTGCATTTTGAAGTTGTTTCCACGATGTTGTGGGAGTCGAGGGACTTCATCACGGAAGCACAGGATCTCACGATTCTTGGCGACAGAAGCCCCACTCTGAGCCCCTACCAATCACACTCATTCCGCCAAGCACGATGTAAAATTGAAGCTTTTTGGGAGATCTCTCTTCAATATCTCCATTACATCTCAACTTGGATCTCAATCGGTTCAACATGCGCACAAAGGCGTCATTCATTGCAGCGAGATATCCACTTGTATCCGTTGATGAAAAGTCTTCACATTTCTAATGGATTTCATCGGCTTCGTCGTCATTCGAACCCAACACGGTGGTTGGTTAAGCGGAGATGGAATTGAACACCTCGATGGTTATTCATCAATTGCGGAACTTGCAATCAACAACACGTTCTCAACGGAGGTCGCCTGTCGAGTTTCGATATCACTTGTATCTCCAGTACAGCATAGGACCCATGGCTACCCACGGAAGATAGTCACAAATCCAGAAGTTCTCCGAGAACACCTCAAGACGTTCTTCATCTCGACACGACAACTTCGAGCCATATCCTTTGTGGACAAAGCCATTTTCGGTTTCGACGCCATCCCATTGGCTCCTAGATACATATTGGCGGTGAAGCGGATGCTCTTCTATTGTGCGCGACGTTACGTTGGATAGAGGCATGCCTTCACAAGTGTGTTGAGTGCTTCTTCACACTGCAGTTAACAGTCGAGTACCTCGGAATTATGCACCGAGTGCGTATCAGATTTCCTGAACAGGCCCGGCCCTTGGTGCTCCTTTGTTTCTTCTGAGAATTTTCTCATGGCAGCGGTTCGTTAACGTATTACGTTCTGCTCACTTTCGAAATCTTGATTTTGGTTTCCCTGCTAGCAAAAGCACCTCTCTGATGTCAATAGTAGTTCCTAGACTTTCATATCTCCACCTACTTCATCACTTCCATCCCTAGCATACTCTCGCGTCACTTTCAAGATTTTACCAGCCTCACTAGCGTTCACTACCGTCGGCATAGAATTCCTTCCAGAAACCTCCCCAAATCGTCATACACCATCTGCAAGGCGCACCGCTTATTCACACATAGTAATCCGGGGTAGCAACACCAACCAGTGAATTCCAAGAACGCAATACACAAATCATCCACTCTGCTCCTGCGCAGTCAGCTCAAGCATCATCCGATCCACCCATCTCATCCTGCATACAGTATGTGGTATGTGCCAGTGATAGGTGGAGCCCGGCTCAAGTGTGTCGAATGTGCGGTGCTTTGTCGCGATTTTGGATGCTTCATAATCGGTCTGTGCGATATGATGGATGGCTGCAGGATGCGATACGACGCGCTGTTATCTGATGTTGGAAAGCTTGGATCGAGAGGAGGGAGATATATAGGATCAGCCGTGAGACTGGAAATATATTTTCATTTTCGATATCTAATCAATAGCCAACACACAAGAGAGCTCTTCAGTCACCGATTCAACATTGAACTCAACAACACAGTTGACTCACTACCAAACAATCTTCCCAATCACTGATATCTTCACACTCAACCACGCCTAGGTTCTAAGTGCTCACGTCTCATCTCGATCCACTTACCACTACCCACCAACCAAATCCACAAACAAAGCCCACATAACGCATCCACTTCTCCTAAAATGGCAGTCCAACAAATCTTCAGCATCGCCAAAGTAGCGCGACAAAAGCTTCTCATCGAAGCACGCGCCGATCAACACAATCTCCGCAAACTCGTCGGACACGCCAATCTCTACGACGTGTTGCTTCTTGCATACATGGAACATCAGAAGGAGACTGGTGATGGACCTTTGCAACTTGTTTGAATGATGGATTCTGTGTCGATGTATTATTGTATGAATTGGTGTCTGTTATTATATAATGAGGGCTGTGGGATTAGTGGTGTTTGCACCAGACTGGTGGGATTGATGGTATCAACTGGAGTGGTCAACACCTTCGTTGAAGAGGGAGTCAGCAGTAAAAACGCTACCACTACCATCACTACATCACAGTTTCTCGGCTACTCTCATTCTATCACCTAGAGACACGGTAGGGAGAACAGCCTGCGACGAAAACAAGCGCCAAGAAACAAATCGGGATTCAACTATGGCGTTTAAAAAGATGTGAATCAAGTTCGGATCAAGAACCGGAACGGAAAAGGAAAACAGCGTTGGCTACATGGTTTTAGGACGGATAGACGGATATGGGCATGTTTATTGATGGATACTATAGATGGATAGACTTGGGTATAGATAAATGAATGGGTCACCCCTTGGAGTTATGGTTTGAAATTTGGGCTGATCGGAAGCTGGCGTGCGATGAATAGGGATGGGTTGGAAATAGATAGAAAGGTTC